>JAEBUR010000001.1:4697500-4698837 GCA_023014455.1 Amanita exitialis
ATGGCCAGTCCTGTTCAGTCAGCCACTCTCCTCTTACAATAGGAAACCCAGCCTGTTTGGTCATGTTTGACATTTCCACACCGAGGCGTGAGTTTTGGTGTCCACTATATCGCGCCCAAGGCATGCAACACAGTTTCCACTCCCATATGAGTAGAGCACTGACCTACTAATTGACCAGTCACATAGCAAGGCTGCCACTAACAATGACTAGTCCCTTTCAGTCGTCCAAGCCCACTGACCTACTGAATGACCAGTCATATAGCAACACTGCTGCCACAATGACCAGTCCTGTTCAGTCATATAATCCCCCAGAGCCCTAATGAGTAGAGTACTGACCTACTAGACAACTAGCCACCACTGGTAAAAGCTGTTGCTCACCATGGCCAGTCCTGTTCAGTCAGCCACTCTCCTCTTACAATAGGAAACCCAGCCTGTTTGGTCATGTTTGACATTTCCGCACCGAGGCGTGAGTTTTGGTGTCCACTATATCGCGCCCAAGGCATGCAACACAGTTTCCACTCCCATATGAGTTGACCAGTCACATAGCAAGGCTGCCACTAACAATGACTAGTCCCTTTCAGTCGTCCAAGCCCACTGACCTACTGAATGACCAGTCATATAGCAACACTGCTGCTACAATGACCAGTCCTGTTCAGTCATATAATCCCCCAGAGCCCTAATGAGTTGAGTACTGACCTACTAGACAACTAGTCACCACTGGTAAAAGCTGCTGCTCACCATGGCCAGTCCTGTTCAGTCAGCCACTCTCCTCTTACAATAGGAAACCCAGCCTGTTTGGTCATGTTTGACATTTCCACACCGAGGCGTGAGTTTTGGTGTCCACTATATCGCGCCCAAGGCATGCAACACAGTTTCCACTCCCATATGAGTTGACCAGTCACATAGCAAGGCTGCCACTAACAATGACCAGTCCCTTTCAGTCATCTAAGCCCACTGACCTACTGAATGACCAGTCATATAGCAACACTGCTGCTACAATGACCAGTCCTGTTCAGTCATATAATCCCCCAGAGCCCTAATGAGCTGAGTACTGACCTAGTAGATGACTAGCCACCACTAGTAAAGGCTGCTGCTCACCATGGCCAGTCCTGTTCAGTCAGCCACTCTCCTGCAACACAGTTTCCACTCCTTTGACATTTCTGCAGCACACAATGAATGAGGACAATGTACTTGTCATGGTTTCACCAAACTGTCAGAGCCACATAGTAGCGAGGTACAGCAGGTTAAGGAATATGACAATGCTTAAGCAGTGCAAAGACTGCAAGCTTATTCTGGTGAGTGGCTTCCCAACTTTGGAGGAAGAAGGTCCACCACCT
>JAEBUR010000100.1:0-14055 GCA_023014455.1 Amanita exitialis
CATTCACCTGTATATCCAGAACCTGTCTGATCTTACCGATCAGCTTGATCACCATGATACTGTTCCCTCCCAATCTGAAGAAATCATCATAGATACTTATATTTCCTGCATCAATATTCAGTACTTCTCCATAGATTGTACAAAGTTGTTGCTGAACTTCATTCTGCGGTGCAATATATTCTTTGTTGCCTGTAAATTCAGGTTCCGGTAAAGCTTTTCTGTCTAATTTACCATTGATTGTTAATGGTAAGGATATTAAATGAATGAAGATATTGGGTATCATATATTCCGGCAAAACTTCTGCAAGGCGATCTGATAAGAGATTTGAATCTATTACCGAATCGGAAACATAGTATCCTACAAGATATTTTAAACCAGATTTATTTTCTTTTGCAAGAACTGCTGCCTGTTTTATTTCAGGATATTCCAAAAGTCTGTTTTCGATCTCACCCAATTCTATCCTGTAACCCCGGATTTTGACCTGGAAATCATTTCTGCCAATATATTCCAGTTCACCATTGGATAGCCAACGGACCAAATCTCCTGTTTTATATAAGCGTCCGTTCTCACCTCGTTTCTTCTGTTCTTCTGTCTGAAAGGGATTGGCTATGAATCGTTCTGCGGTAAGTTCTGCCCTGTTGAGGTAACCTCTGGCGATTCCCGCTCCACCAATATAAAGTTCTCCCACAGCTCCCACAGGAACCATAGACTGATGGGCATCAAGAACATATAAAGCCATATTGGACACAGGTCCACCAATATTTAATGGATTATAATCGTTTTTATATTCATGAAAGGTAGCGCATACGGTTCCTTCGGTAGGACCATATTCATTGATAAGAATAAGATCTTCAATATTTTTATCCAGGGCCGGGAAACTTTCCCCACCGGCAAAGATCAACTTCAATGAGGAGCCCTGATCAACGACCTCCCGCAATAAAACTGGCGGAATAAAGGAAACTTCAATATTGTTGTCTTTAATATATTCATTCAACTCTCTTACTGAAGTTCTGAGATCATTGCTATATAGCCATAAGGTATTTCCATTGCATAGAACCGGGAAAGCCTCATACACAAAGGCATCAAATACATAATTTGAGTAGCAGCCCACTTCCTGGTAATCTTCAAGTCGGTGTGCTTTAATCATTGATTTGGTGAGATTTACCACTCCGCTATGTTCAATCATAACTCCTTTCGGCAAACCTGTCGTTCCGCTCGTATAAATAACATACGCCAGATTATTGGAGGTAACTCCGGTTGCAGGGTTATCTGATTCTACAGTTTCAAGGAAAGCTTTAAAAGCGACAGCATCCAGTAATATATACTCTACTCTTTCTATTTTATCCGTTGCTCCTTCTTCTGTAAGCACTATTCTTGCTCCTGAGTCTTCCAGAATATGATGTATTCTGTCTGCAGGGTATGACGGATCCATCGGGATATAGGCTGCTCCAGCTTTTAATACCGCCAAAACAGCAATCACGATATTTTCAGAACGCTTAAGACATAGTGGAATCAGGTCATCTGGTTGAAGGTTATAGGTTTCAAGGAGATAATTGGCTAAACGGTTTGCCCTCTCATTCAACTCTTTATAGGATAATTTAACATCCTGATAAACCAGAGCAGTACGGTCTGGTGTTATGGCTGCCTGAGCTTCAAACAATTCATGGATGGTTTTATCGGAAGGGAATTCATTCCGGGTATTATTCCATTCTTCTGTTATTTGTTTATATTGTTTTTCTGAAAGATAAGATAGGTCGCCCAATCTGATGTCAGGATTTTCAAGCAATTGGTTGAGTACTGTTTCCATTCCTTCGATCAGCTGCTTCATCATAGTCTCTTCAAATAAAAGCCCTTCATAATTTAGAATGAATGAAATCTGGTCTTCCCGTTCATAGGCAACTATTCCTAATGGATAATCCAGTTTTTCTACAGCATCTTTAAATACAAATCCCAGCTCATCATGGCTATCTTTCCCTTTAGAAACAGGATAGTTCTCGTAGACAAACAGACTGCTGAAGATCCGGCGTGCATCATGATGAAGCCCGGCAAGGTTTATATTAGAATGTGTATTGAGATCACTGATCATCTCCTGTAGCGCTGTGATCTGATCTGATATTTTTCCTTCTTTATGGGTAACAATCAAGGGTAAAGTATTGATATAAAGCCCTGCTGAAGATTCTATATGATCTATCGGCAAACTTCTTCCGGATACCGTAGTCCCTACAACGGTGTTGCCTGAGCCACTGTAAAGGCTCAACTGATTATGCCACAGATACTGAAGTACGGCATTGATGGTAAAGCCATGGTCTTTGGTATAGTTTTTTAAAGCATTATACTGCTCACCAGTGATCAGCAAGGTTACCTTCTGATGGTCTTTAATCTGACGATAATTTCCCAGATCAACATGCTTTTGAGAATCTTTGACAAGGCTGCCCAGATCTTCCTGATCTTCCAGCAACTTCATATAATGATCCCAGAAACGGCGTCCATTTTCTTTATGATCCTGGAGGTACTTTTGGGTATTGGCATAGGCATGGTCTACTGCTAACTCCGGCTTCTCATTTCTGGTGAGCGAAAAATAAGTATCATGGATACTGTTTAATATGATAGGCAAGCTCCACCCATCCTGTATGGAATGGTGGTTACTGAATAAGCAGCTGTACTGTTTTTCGTCCCATTTGAACAGATATACTCTGAACAGGCTTCCTTTTGATAAGTCATATCCTTCAAAGCGGTCTTTTTGGGTGATTTCCCGGATCCGTTCTTCCTGATCTCTCTGATCTAAAGTACTGATGTCTTCATAGCGCCAGTCTACATTTCCTGTTTTATCAATCACCTGAACAATCTCTCCGCTCCAATCAAACCGGAGGCGTAGTGACGGATATTGACACTGGGTCAGTTGCCAGGATTGCTGAAGTTTCTGAACGTCTATGGCGCTGTGGTAATCCCACATCAACTGTACACGGTAAGCATCATCAGTTTCACCTTGTTTTAATGCATGATATACAAACCCTTCCTGCAAGCTGTTGGCAAGATATACTCCTTCTATTTCACCCCGTTCCTGAATGTCTGATAGCTGATCCTGACTGACAATATAATCTACATCAGATGGAGTAAGGTAGCTTCTGCTTTCTTCAGACAGATAGGTAATGTGTACGTCTAAATGTTTTTTAAAACTTTCCGATAAAAATCTGATATGGTCTCCTGACAAATAGCCTGAGATTTCGAAGCGAAGCTGTCCGTTGGTCACAGCTCCGTTGATGCTGATCAGATGACTGTCTTTATTAGAAATTCCAATTCCTGAACCACTATCTTCAGCTGTAATAAACCAATTTTTATCTGTTCCTGTCTCCTGATCCAGCTGTCCCAGATAATTGAAAGCAATTTTTGGTAATGAACGTTGTGTATAACCAATAAGGCTGCCATAGCCTATCCCATTGTTTGGAATAGACCTCAACGATTCTTTTGTCAAAACAATAGTATCGCTGATGTCTTTTCCTGTTTCAAGCAATAGCGGATACATGGAAGTAAACCAGCCTACCGTGCCGATAATATCAAGGTTGCGGAATATTTCTTCCCGACCATGTCCCTCCAATAATACGGCATGATGCTGTCCTCCTGTAAAGTCTGTAAGCGCAGAAGATAAGGCAGATAATAATACATCATTGATCTGGGTTCTATAAACATGATGACTTCCTCTAATCAAGCTTTCTGTCATTTTTTTATCCAGTACCAGACTGCTATGATGATAGTCTTCAGTAATCACAGTACCCAGAACACCATTGTTCTCTTCCACTCTATCTGCCATATTGTTCCAATAAGCACGTTCTTTTTCTCTGGAATCCTGATGTTCAGACTGATAGTTTTGTATAGCATTTACCCATTGACGGTAGCTGCTTCCTTTCTGAGAAGCTTTAAATTCATCTCCTTGTTCAAGAGTTTGGTAAATGTTCTTCAGATCTTCCGTAATGATCCGCCAGCTTACAGCGTCTATGATCAAGTGATGGAGGGCAAAGTAAATCCTTGCACTGCCATCCTGATAACCATCAATATACCCAATCTGGTATAGTGGTCCTTTTTCTATATCAAAATGAGACTGCCACTCTGTAAAGATTTTGGATAAATCATCTTTACTCAGACCGGAAGCATCCAGATAGTTGATCTTTACTATCGGAATTCCATCATATTGCTGGATATACCCTTTCTCAGTTTTCTTGTACTGAAGCCTGAAGGCATCATGTCTTTCTATTAAATATTGTACGGATTTCTCTAAAATTTCTTTCTGAAGTTCAGGAACATGGATCAAAAATGCCTGATTCCAATGATTGAAATCTTGTAAATAGCCTTCAGCTTTCTGATTAAAGAACCAATCCTGAATAGGAAGTAATGGTGCTTCTCCCTGCAGTAATCCTTGCTCAGATAACATACTCACTTCTGTTTCTTCTCCTTTTTCTTCTATTAAAAGGGACAATAATGCAATGGTTCTGGAGCTGAAGACCTCTTTAACGCTTAGTCTTATGCCTAATTGCTGTCGGATTCTTCCTACCAGCTGAATGCTGATAATACTATCTCCTCCAAGTCTGAAGAAATCATCATTGATACTAATATTTTCTGCATCAATGCCTAAAACATCTCCATAAATAGCACAGAGTTTCCGGTGAAGTTCTGTTTCCGGCGCAACATATTCTTTACTCTCTGTGAACTTCGGTTCTGGCAGGGCTCTCCGATCCAGCTTTCCATTAATCGTTAACGGCAAGGATAGTAAATGCACAAAAACACCTGGGATCATGTATTCTGGTAAAGCTTCCGAAAGATATTCTGATAATTGGATTGAATCTATCTTTGAATCAGAAACATAATACGCTGCCAGGTATGGTAATCCGGATTTATTCTCTTTAGCTAATACAGCGGCCTGTTTTATGGCAGGATGTCCCAGCAATCTGTTTTCGATCTCTCCCAGTTCTATCCTGTATCCT
Organism: Amanita exitialis; assembly: GCA_023014455.1. Classification (NCBI taxonomy): domain Eukaryota; kingdom Fungi; phylum Basidiomycota; class Agaricomycetes; order Agaricales; family Amanitaceae; genus Amanita; species Amanita exitialis. Next base: position 4,977 of record JAEBUR010000100.1, read on the forward strand.
CTTATCTTTACCTGAAAGTCATTTCTTCCCACATATTCCAGTGCTCCGGAAGGTAACCAACGCACCAGATCTCCAGTTTTATAAAGTCTGTTATTGAGGTCCTGTCTCTTCTGATCCTCTGTTTGGAAAGGATTAGTGATGAAACGTTCTTTAGTCAGATCAGGTCTGTTCAGATAGCCTCTGGCAATTCCGGCCCCACCAATATACAATTCGCCTACGCCTCCTATTGGAACCGGACGATGGTAACCATCTAAAACATACACGGTCATATTACCAATCGGACCGCCAATATTGATTGGATTATGATCTTCATTATAATGATGAAGTGTAGCACATACCGTACTTTCCGTAGGCCCATATGCATTGATCACATCTATTCCGTATTCTTCGTATGACGCCATTACCTGTGGGTTGGTAATATCTCCGGCTACGACAAGTTGTTCTAATGGAAGGATATGTTCCCGGGTCAAAAGTACCGGCGGAATCGTCGCTATACTGATTTTATTTTCCCAGATGTATTGCTGTAAAGAAGAAAGATCAGTCTGAGTTTCTTTATCCAACAGATAAATACTTTGTCCATAAGTAATAACAGGATACAACTCTGCAACGTGAGCATCAAACACATAATTGGCATACCACAACGCATTTTTGTGCTGAGAAGCATCAGGTTCTTCGGAGGTAAATCCATATTCTTTAGCATGTTGCTGTATAAGGTTGATTACTCCTTTATGCTCTACCAGTACTCCTTTGGGAAGACCCGTGGTTCCACTGGTATAAATCACATAGGCAAGGTTCTCAGAGGTAACTTCTGTAACCGGATTGTCTGAGTCTGTAGTCTCAAGAAGTGCTTGAAAAGCAACCTCATCTAAGGAAATTGTATCTACAGATAAATTCTGCAGTTTTTCTATGGTACTCTCCATTCCGATTACCAATCTTGCATGGGTATCCTGAAGGATATGATTTATTCTTTCTGCAGGATAGGAAGGATCCATCGGTACATATGCTGCACCGGATTTTAATACTGCCAAAATAGCAATCAGCATATATTCAGAACGATCCAGACATAATGGAACCAGCTCTTCTGGTTGAAGGGAATAAGTCCGGATCAGGTAATTCGCCAATTGGTTAGCCTGATTATTTAATTCCCTATAAGACAATCTAATATCCCGATATACCAAAGCGGTCTGATCCGGTGTTTTTTCAACCTGTTCTTCAAATAATCTATGAATGGTCCTATCTGATGGATATACTGATTCGGTAAGGTTCCAATTTTCTGTAATTTCTTTGCGATTACATTCATCCAGAAGATTAAAGTCACTGATTTTAAAATATTTAGTTTCTTCAATCCCTATATGAGCAATCTGTTCCAAAAGCAAGACATAGGTATTCTTCATCCCCAAAACAGTTTCTTTATTGAATAGAGACACTGCATAGTTGAATATTCCAGTAATGGTTTCCTTACCATCATTGATCATGGTCGTCAGGTCAAACTTAGCCGCATGATAGTCTATTTCCCCATCAAAAGGAGAAAATATAGATTGTTCACTACTCATTTCTTTCCCAAAACTCTGAAGGCCAAACATCACCTGAAATACCGGGTGACGAGACATATCCTGCTCTACTTCAAGCTCCTCGACCAGTTTTTCAAAAGGTAGATCCTGATAGGACTGGGCTTCTGTTACTGAATCTGATATCTGTACAATGAAATCTTTAAGGTTCTGATCACCATTCGTATTTCCCCTCAGCGCCAATGTATTGACAAAAAAACCGATAATATCTTCAAGCCCTGCATAATGACGATTGGCAATCGGGCTTCCCACTACAATATCATCCTGGCCTGAATACGCTGATAGCATGAGATAATATCCGCCAAGCATCACGCTGTATAAGCCAACTCCAAGCTCTCTGGAAATTCTTCTCAATCCTGAGGCTACGTCGGGAGAAAGGCTGAAAGAGATTTCAGCTCCTTCATAAGAGATTTGGGCAGGGCGTTTGAAATCCAGTGGTAAATTCAGTGATTCAAAGCCCTCCAATACATTTTTCCAATAGCCAATCTGCTTTTTAAGAGTTTCCCCGGTAAGATAATTTCTCTGCCATAAAGCAAAATCTTTGTATTGAATTTTGAGTTCCGGAAGCTGGTGGGCTTCGCCTTTCATTAAGCTTTCGTAAACAGACTGTACTTCTTTCAGAAATAGATCTATCGACCAACCGTCAAAAGCAATATGATGCACAACAACAGACAGATAGCACTGTTCTTTTAGCTTAAATATGTTGATTTCTATAGGAAGTTCATCTTCCAAACGGAAAACCTTATTTGCACAGCTATTGATAGAGTTTTCAAGCTCTTCTCTTGTTTCTGTTTCTATACTGTTGAATTTCGGAATAAGATCTGTAACAAGCTGATAACCTACTCCTTTTTTGGTCGAATGAATCACGGAACGAAGCACCTCATGACGCATGATTACCATTTCCAGTGATTGCTGAAGTAGCTCCAGATCTATATCCTTTTTCAGGATGAATGCCATTGGAACGTTATAGGCATTGCTTCCGCCTTCATACGCTTCAATAAACCAAAGTCTTTCCTGGGCAAAAGATAAGCGTTGTTCCTCTGGCGAAGAAACTTCCACAGGAACAATACTGATATTCTCACCATCTTCACTTTCAGTTACCAGAAAAGAAGACAAAGAGGCTATCGTTTTATGGCTAAATACGGATGCCACCTGGACATGCAGGTCCAGCTGATTCTTGATTTTACTGATCAGCTTTATAGCCATGATGCTGTTCCCACCCAGTTTAAAGAAATCATCATGAATACTAATACACTCAGGATCAAGTCCTAATATTTCTCCATAGATCCAAGATAGGCTTATCTGCAATTCATTTTCAGGGGCAATATATTCACTAGTCCCGGTAAATTCCGGCTCCGGTAAAGCTTTCTTATCCAGTTTTCCATTGATGGTTAACGGAAGATTTTCAAGACGTACATATACATTTGGAATCATGTATTCAGGTAAAGTCTCTGATAGGAATTCCGAAAGTTCTTGCCCCTCTATTACAGTATCAGATACATAATACCCGGCAAGGAAAGCCATACCGGCTTTATTTTCTTTGAGAAGTACTACAGACTGTCTCACCTGAGAGTGTTCCTGTAATCTATTCTCTATCTCTCCCAATTCAATTCTATAGCCCCGGATTTTAACCTGAAAATCATTACGTCCGAGATATTCGAGATTTCCATCCGGAAGCCATCGGACAAGATCACCTGTTTTGTACAGTTTCCCATTTTTTCTATTGATCTTCTGTATTTCTGTTTGGAAAGGATTCAAAAGAAAACGCTCCGAAGTCAGTTCCGGTCTGTTCAGATATCCTCGTGCAACTCCATCACCTCCTATATAGAGTTCACCGATAGCGCCCACAGGAACCGGACGAAGAGAGGAATCCAACACATAAGCGGAATCATTGCCTACAGGATGTCCTATCAGATGGACATCTCCTTGTTTTACCTGCTTGAAAGTCGCATAGATAGTAGCTTCTGTAGGCCCATAAAGATTATATAGAGTGGTATATTCTGACCAGTATTTTCCGGTTTCGTAATCGCATGGTTCTCCTGCATACAGTAAACCTTTCAGTGAAGGATAATCGATTCTTGGTAATACAGATAACATGACTGGCGGCAGATAGGCATAGGCAATTTCGTTAGATAACAGATATTGGCTGATGGAATCCGCATCTTTTTTAATAGCTTCATCCAGTAAGTGCAACTCATTGCCATATAATAACGTGTTGAAAAATTCCGATACGGAAACATCAAATGCATAAGAGGTATAAGCTGTTATTTTTTCTCCTCTGCTGAATCCATAGGCTGCCCTTACCTGAGTCAAAACATTGACCACACTGTAGTGTTCTATCATCACTCCTTTAGGCATTCCCGTAGTTCCACTGGTGTAGATCACATAGGCAAGATGATCTGATCCTGTTTCGGTAACAGGGTTATCAGAACCCGTTTTTTCGAAGATTGTTTTGAATGCAATACCATCTAAGGATATGACCTGTATATTTTCTATCGCTTCTATCTTTTGTAATAAGCTTTCTTCTGAAAGTACTACTTTCGCAGCAGTATCATTAAGGATATGTCTGATCCTATCCGCAGGGTATGACGGGTCCATAGGAACATAGGCTGCCCCTGCTTTTAATACCGCCAAAATGGCAATCAGCATATTTTCAGAACGTTCAAGACATAGTGGAATCAGATCATCCGGCTGAGGCCTGTAGGTCTCTATCAGATAGTGGGCAATACGGTTGGCCCTCTCGTTTAATTCATGATAAGACAGAGTAATATCCTGGTATACCAATGCCGTCTGTTGCGGCGTTTTTTCAACCTGATTCTCAAACAGTTTATGAATGGTTTGTCCTTCAGCGTAAGGAAGTCCCATGATATTCCAGTCTTCTGTTACTTTTTTATAGGTTGGGTCTGAGATAAGACTGAGGCTTCCTATTGGCCTGCTTGTTTCTTGTTCATCTCTGTTACTCACAAACTGTTCCAAAAACAGCAGGTAGGTTTCTTTCATCCTTGTAATGGTATCTCTGTTGAAAAGAGATACAGCATAGTTGAATATGCCCTTAAGTGTTTCCCCATTATCATAAATCATCATCATCAGATCAAATTTTGCTGCCTGATAATCTATGTTCCCGTCAAAAGGATGAAGTACTACATCCTGATGACCGGAAGAATTGCCTTCATCAAAACTATGAAGGCCAAACATTACCTGGAAAATCGGATGTCTTGAAGTATCCTGCTCCACTCCCAGTTCTTCAACCAATTTTTCAAATGGAAGATCCTGATAGGATTGTGCTTCTGTGATCGATTGAGACACCTGCAGAATAAAGTCTTTTATATTTTGTTCCGGATTAAGTTTCTCTCTTAATGTCAGGGTATTCGCAAAAAAGCCGATCATATTTTCAAGCCCCGTATGGTGACGATTGGCAACAGGACTTCCTACGATGATATCTTCCTGGCCTGAATAAGCAGACAGCATAAGATAATATCCACTCAGGATGACACTGTATAAGCTTACTCCCAGATCTTTAGAAAGAGTCTTCAGTTTTGAAACGAGATCGGAAGATAAATCAAAATATTCGGTTGCTCCTGCATAGGAAACATGTGCCGGCCTTTTGAAATCCAGAGGGATATTCAATGTCTGGAATCCTTCAAGTTTATTTTTCCAATATAATTTCTGCTGATCCAGTCTTTCGCCTGTAAGATAGCTTCTCTGCCATAGGGCAAAGTCCTTATATTGAGCTTTCAAAACAGGTAATTCCGGAGTTTTCCCTTCTTCAAAAGCGTTATAAATACTGCTCAGTTCCTTTACAAAGATTTCTGAAGACCATCCATCAAATGCGATGTGGTGGATAACAACTGACAGATAATATTCGTTTTTCAGTTTTACAATTTTCCCTTCTACCGGAAGCTCTTTCTCCAGATGAAAAACTTTATTGGCCATGCTGTTGATCACCTGGTCAAGCTCCTCTCTCGTAAACACTTCTCTCGTATGAAGCTCAGATTTTTGTTCAGTAACTTCCTGATACCCCACACCATCCTCAGTTGTACGAATAATACTGCGCAGTATTTCATGACGCTGCATTAATAATTGAAAGGATTTTTCAAGAATATTGATTTGAACATGCTTACCCAACCTAAAAACCATCGGAATATTATAGGCACTGCTCCCTCCTTCATAAGATTCTATAAACCAAAGCCTTTCCTGAGCAAATGACAATCTGTACTCTTCAGGAGCATTGACTTTTGCCGGAGCAAAATTGATCTCTTCTGCAAGGATATTTTCTGCTAAAATATCTGCCAGAGAGGAAATCGTTTTATGGTTAAATACCATGGATACATTGACAGGCAATTCTAATTTCTGTTTGATTTTACTGATCAGTTTAATGGCCATGATACTGTTCCCTCCCAATCTGAAAAAGTCATCATGAATGCTGATGTAAGCAGAATTAAGTCCCAATATTTCACCATAAATCCTGGCAAGTTTTTCCTGCAGCTCATTTTCAGGTGTCACATATTCCTTGTTTACCTTAATCTCAGGTTCAGGTAACTGCTTTCGATCTAATTTACCGTTAATAGTAAGCGGCAATGCTTTTAAATGAACAAAAGCAGTAGGTATCATATACTCTGGTAAGGTTTCGAATAAAAACTTGGTGAGTTTATCTTCATTTTGTTCGATATCGGATACATAATATCCGACAAGGTATTTCATGCCTGCTGCATTGTCTTTGGCCAGAATTACGGCTTGTTTTACACCCGGATAATGTACCAATCTGTTTTCGATCTCTCCCAGCTCGATACGATATCCTCTTATTTTTACCTGAAAGTCGTTTCGCCCGATGTATTCAATATTTCCATCTGTCAGCCAACGAACAAGATCGCCGGTTTTATAGAGTCTCCCATTTATTTTTTCATTTTTTTGCTCTTTCGTTTGGAAAGGGTTGCTTATAAAACGTTCTGCTGTAAGGTCTGGCCTGTTCAGGTAGCCTCTGGCAATATTACTTCCACCTACATAAAGCTCTCCAATAGCTCCCACAGGTACGGGGAGGAGGTTTTCGTCCAGTATATAAACTGTGGTATTTCCGATCGGACGTCCTATCAAATGTACATCTCCGTGCTTTATCTGTTTGTAAGTTACATAGATCGTTGCTTCCGTAGGTCCATAAAGGTTATAAAGAGCCGTACGCTCTGACCAATATTTTCCTGTTTCATGATCGCATGGTTCTCCTGCATACAAAAGACCTTTCAGTGAGGGATATTCTATTCGTGGTAAAACAGAGAGCATTACCGGCGGCAAATAGCTGTAAGCGATCTCATTGGATAGCAGATACCGGCTGATAGCATCTGCATCTTTCTTGGTAACCTCATCCAATATGTGGAGCTCATTGCCATACAGCAAAGCATTGAAAAATTCAGATACCGATACATCAAATACATAGGAGGTATACGCCGTCATTTTTTCTCCTTCACTAGAACCATACGCCTCTCTAACCTGATCAGCGGTATTCGTTACGTTTCTGTGTTCTATCATGACACCTTTAGGAAGTCCTGTGGTTCCGCTGGTATAGATCACATAAGCAAGATTCTCAGGACTTACTCTTGTCACGGGATTTTCTCCATCCTGCATTTTGAGGACATTCTGAAAAGAAGCAGTATCTAAAGAAACAGCATTTATCTCTTTACCTTGTAATAAATCTATTGTTTTTTGCTGCGCCAGGACCATTTTTGCTCCGGTATCCTTGAGAATATGCTCCAGCCTGTCTGCAGGATAAGATGGATCCATAGGAACATAGGCTGCTCCTGCTTTTAATACCCCCAAAATAGCAATAAGCATATATTCGGAACGTTCCAGACATAATGGTACCAGATCATCCGGCTGAAGATCATATGTTTGAAGAAGGTAATTCGCCAAACGGTTGGACCTCTCGTTCAGTTCATGATAAGAAAGTCTTGTATTCTGATATACCAGTGCAGTCTGCTCCGGCGTTTTAACCACCTGCTCTTCAAAGAGTTCGTGAATATTTTTTTTCAAATGATCAGGAGTCATTCCGGAATTCCAATCATGAACTATGGTGTGATAAGTATGGTGATCAACCAGTTTATAATCAGCTATTAAATGATCCGTAGATCCTGCCAAAAGGTCTTCCAGAATATTGATAAACAATTGTTTAAATAGCTCAATAAAATTGGAAACCAGTTCATAATCAAGCTCCTCATTATTGCTCTTGATTCTATAGTTGAGCTGTTCGTTTCTTATTTCCTGTTCAAAGGCCAGTTTACCGATCAGATCCACATTAAGAGCTTTATTAATGACTACCTCATCCACTCCTTCGTATTGAATGGGTCCGTCTTTAAGATTCGTCTGAACAAAGGCCAATTCAAATATATTCAATTCCGGAGCATAGCGAATAATCTCTCCTATCGGGAGGTATTTTGCCTTACTGGATCTGGATTCATTGATGTATTCTATACCATCATTTATAAGATCTCCGAGTGTGGTTTCCGCAGTAAATCTATAGTCTTTCAGAATCGTATTGATATGGGCCCCGAAAATAAAAGCCTGCCCTTCTTTAATTCCAATAGGATAATTAAGTGCTAAATTATTGATTCCGGAAAGCCTGTGTAATAAAATAGCAAATACCAATTGCCCAAAACTGTAGGGTGAAAGTTGATACTCTTTATCCAGTTGTTTCAGTTGTTGAAAAATTGCCTTTGAAAAAGTAAACCGAAACTCAGCGATAGGAAGAATATCAGGGTTCTTTTGACCATCTTTGTACGAAAATTTAGAAGCTTTTAAAAAGCTCAGATCTGTATTTTCTATTTCCCGTAGATGCTTTTCCCAGAAATGGTGCATTTCTGATCCTTTTTCTTCCAGAATATCACTGAAGTAATGATTCAGTTTTTCGTGTAAATTTTCCTGCTCATGGAGATCGATATTATTTTTATGACCGGGATCATTATAATAAAGTCCCAACTCTATTCCCATTTCATCAAGACTCAATCCGTCCAAAAGAATATGAGGCAGTATATAGACAATCCTGTAACTTTCTTCGTTCAGCTTAATCACATAAAATCTGGCCAGAAAATCATTTTCCAGATCAAAGGGTTGTAAAGCGAGCTTTACGATTTCTTCAGGTGTTGATTCTTGAGAAATACGGGTTAAAATCTGAGTATTTTCAGACAATTGTGGCCTCCGTTTCCAGTACAAATTTTCTGATTCGCCTGCCACATTACAATTGAGCAGCAGGTTATTGTTAACGAATCTTACTAAGCTTGAATTCAATCTTTGAAGATCTATAGAGCCGGACATAGTTTGATCAAAAGTGATATTATAATCACTTCTGGAAGGATTCAGTATCCATTCATTATAAAAAATAGATTGGTATGGAGTGAGCGTCATAAAAAATGATTTCATGATGATAGAGGCTATTAAGTTAGAGGTTGGGGTAGGTTTTATTATTCATACAATAATTTTTGCTTTAAAAACAACAGCAATTGAAATACTTTTGTTCTATAAAGCAT
>JAEBUR010000101.1:0-13690 GCA_023014455.1 Amanita exitialis
TCATCCCTGAATTCATTTTCTTTATCAGCTGAACAACCATATGCAGGCCCAGCCCATAATTTTTAAAGATCAGATTCTCATGATCTTCTTTCTGAAAAAGCCCCGAATAATAGTCTCTCTGCTCATCAGACATTCCATTTCCGGTATCAGCGATACAAATTTCTACCTGGGAATCTGAAGAGACTGAAGTGATCGTAATTTCTCCATCCGAAGTATTTTTTACCGCATTATCTATGATGTTATGGAAAACAGCTGCGAGAATATTTTTATTAAGATCGAGTTTCAGGTGATGATCACAAAAATTGTAGATAAATGTATTTTTCCGGGCGGCAATTTCTTCAAACAACAGTCTTTTGGTTTCAATCAGATCATAAACCGTATATTCTTCTGTCGTTGTATTTTCCTGTTTATAAAGTTCTGTATATTCTTTAAGGCTTAGGGTAAATTTATACAGCTGTTCCGAAGTCTTATAAATACTGTCAAAATATTTTTTCTGGGACCTGCTGTCTTCAGATTGAGTAAGTTCCTGTGAAAGAAGTGCTATAAATTTAACGGGCGTTGTAATATCGTGGCTTATACTTTCTATCAGTTTCTTTTGATAATCAGATTCATTTTTAAGTTTATCATTGGTTTCTTTGAGTTCTTTATCTTTATGAACGAGGCTATTTTTTAAAACTCTATTTTTTAATCTTAAAAAATTGGTCCTGGCCTGGATAATCACCATAATGATCAAAACAATAATCCCAATAACCAGAACTTTAAAGATAATAGTCTGATAAAAATAAGCTTCTACTTCCACTGGCAGCATTTTATAGACAAATTTCCCGTTTTCGGAAGTTAGAAATCTGACCATAAGATTGTATTTACCTGGTTCCAGATTCGCCAGCCGGAAAGTTCTGTCATTTTTAATATTCGCCCACCTGGTCTCTTCATCATTCATCAACCTTACCTGAAGATAAATATTTTCCAGATCAGAATAATAGGGAAGATCGATATAGAGTTCAGCATTTTTGTACCCACATTCCAGGAAAAGTTGATCTTTCAATTGAAGGATTCTTCCTTTTACCTTAGCTCTTTCTAAATAGATGTCCTGAGCTTTCGGATAATGAGTTCTGACATTTTGAGGAGTAAAAAATACAAAACCTTCCATAGAGGGAAATACAAATTGTCCGTCTTCAAGTTCATGAGCACACGGATTGGCACTTCCGTTGAATTCATTATTAAGAAAACCATGAGCTTTTGTGTAACGGTAATAAGTAACGCTACCTTCCGGAGCTTTCATATAACGAAGTAGAATATTTCTGTTGAGTTTAAACAAGCCGTTATCAGATGAGATCCACAGATTGGAATTTTTATCTTCCAGCATATAGTGGGCATTGGCAAGAAAATCATTTTTATCGGCAGGAACTCTGATCGCTTTATGATTTTTAAGCAAATAAATTCCCCTGTTATAAGTCGTCAGCCAGATATTCCCATCCTTTGTCTTTAGAATCTGCTTTACAGGAAGATTCTTTCCAATCTGCTGTATTACTTTATTTTGTGAAAGAGAAAAAACATAGGCTCCGTTGCTTCCCCCCAGATAAAGTAGATCATCATTATATCTGAAGGCAGCCTCTATATTATCTTCCAAGGGAACGATCCGTTCAATATTATTAAAATGATCATGATTGAATATATAGAGATATGATAATTTACCTTGTAAAACAGAAGCCATATACAGACCTCCGCTTTTATACAGCCCATGAATTTCTTTCCCTTTAAAATAAACAGAATCATGTTTTGCAAATCCTGACCTTTTATATCTTATATGAATAGAATTATTTTCCCGGTATACAAGATTTCCGGTTTCATCTTCGAATATATATCGTTTATCATAAGATTGAGGAGCAGAAAAAATTCTTTCTGAGCCGGTATTGAAATATCTGATCCCTTCCTGCGTCAGAACAGAGTTCTTTCCATAAGGAATTGCAGCATAGCATACCTCATCCTGATAGGGTAAATTTTTCATGGAAACAGAAAAGTCTGATAAACTCAGAATCTTAAGTCCATTGATCGAACTACCGATGTATAATTTACCTAAAGCTTCATCATAAAACATCGCCCCGGAAATATCCTTGTCAATATTTTTATACTCCAGCAGGTAAGTTAGCTTCAGCTTTCCTTCTGTAAACTGGCTTCTGTATATTTTCCCATGACTGATAATAAATACTTGGTTGGTAGTCTGCTGCCAGTACATTTTGGTTTCCGGATCAGTATAAAGGGATGGAACATCGATGTAAGAATATTTTCCCTGATACAGATGAAGCATCTTCTTATTTTTAGTATCAGCAATAAACAGATGTTCCCCATGAGCCATTACACGTTTTAACCGACTATGTGGAAATTCAAGATCAATTTTTGTTTTTCTACGGCTTTTTTGATCAACGTAAATAATACGATTGTTTTCAAAATAGTAAGAACCTGTATCAAGCCGGATGAAGTAAGAGTCTACATAAGACACATATCTCACCGTAATATTATTCTTGACAAGTTGCTTGTATACTCTATTGTTTTCCGAACCTCCGGGTTTCACTATTTTTCCGGATATTATTACTTTCGGTTTCCTTTGGGAAATCAGAAGGGCATTTTTTTCAGAGGCATTGAAAGCAACAATACTGTCTTTATGGATGTTTCCATAAAAATCTCCAAAGCTTAGATTTTTAAATTTAAAATCTTTGTATTCCACAAAGCTACTTCCGTCATACCGCAAAATCCGGCCTTCCATCGATAACCAGATGAAACCGTACTTATCTTTTACAATATCTTTGATGCTGTTTTGCGGCAGGCCATTATCCATCGTATACCATTGGCTGGTATAGTGCTGCCCTCTGATGCACAGGAAAAACAAAAGTGAAATAAAGTACAGAAGCTTCATTCAGTGGGCCAACATTAGATTTACGGCAAATATATTATAGAAAATTAAAATTATTGTAAATATTTATCCACAATTATGTGAATTTTTTTCTACATAATAATTTATCTATATTTTATTTGTTATCATAAATTTGAAAGACCAAAACTTGTTCCCCATTCCAGCTTTTCCGATCAGGCATATTGCTAGAAACACAAGCTACTCAAGCACAAAACAAATATGACCTTCCCAAGTAATTTGAGAAGGTCATTATCTATATCACTAAGATTGAGTTTAGAGAAAGCTACACCTTATAAGAATTCTTTCGGAACCGAAATATTATTTTTTTTCATGTATTCCAAAAGTCCCTGATATTTATCTTCATTTCCGTCTGTACTGCATTGGTGTGAAATACTGCATATATCAGAAGGTTTAATGTCTAAAATAGCTGATATTTTGGTAAGGATCTCCAGGTTGATCTTCACCTTGGAATTCTCAATATCGGAGTATGCTTTCTGGGAAATGCCCATTTCAAAAGCCATATACTCCTGCGTAAGATCTTTGCTCCTACGGATTTTCCTGATATTTTGTCCACACACTTTCATCCTTTTTGTTTTAGTAGTTTTCGGTATATTTTAGAAGATTATCTATTAGCCTCTAACAAAGTTAATAAATACCTTTGGCAAAACATTATACACGTTACATGATATTTATTTTCATCATAGAAAAAGCTAGAAAATAAGCCTCTTTTCAGAGAAAATATCACTTCGGTAAACACTATTGGAATTTATGGAGACGCAAAAATTTAATTATGACAATAATATTGTCAGAGCATTCCTCTATGCTACTATCGCATTCGGACTTGTAGGATTTCTGCTTGGGCTTACAGCCGCATTGATGCTTTTTTATCCTGAATTACCTGAATTTTTATTCGGTACGGATGATACAACCATTAAAAGTCTAGCATCGGGGAATATTCAGGGACTGATCAATACGCAGGGAGCGATGGGCTTCGGAAGAATAAGAATGCTTCACACGAGTGCCGTAATTTTTGCTTTTGTCTGTAATTCCTTCTTCTGTGGTGCTTATTATAGTATGCAGAGATTACTGAAAACAAGAATGTATAATGATGCGCTTTCATGGATTCACTTCTGGTCATGGCAGATTATGATCATTAGTGTGGTGATCACCTTCCTGATGGGAATCAATACTTCTAAAGAATATGCTGAACATGAGTGGCCTATTGATATTTTAATTACGTTCTCATGGGTTATCTTCGGAATCAATATGTTCGGAACGATTGCCAAGAGAAGAGTAAGGCATTTATATGTAGCGATCTGGTTCTATATGGCCACATGGATTGCTGTAGCCATGCTTCACATCTTCAATAACCTGGAAGTTCCGTTATCTTTCACAAGCTGGAAATCTTATTCTGTATATGCAGGTGTAAAAGATGCATTAGTACAATGGTGGTATGGGCACAATGCGGTAGCATTTGTATTAACCACCCCTGTATTAGGTCTGATGTATTACTTTATGCCAAAAGCTGCTCAGCGACCGGTATTCTCATACAAATTATCCATTATTCACTTCTGGTCGCTGATCTTTGTATACCTATGGGCCGGGCCTCACCACCTGCAATATACAGCATTACCGGCATGGGCTCAGGCAGTGGGAACAGGATTCTCTATTATGCTGATTGCACCATCATGGGGAGGAATGCTGAATGGTCTTCTTACCTTAAGGGGAGCATGGGATAAAGTAAGAGAAAATCCTATCCTTAAATTCTTTGTAGTGGCTGTTACCTGCTATGGTATGGCAACTTTCGAAGGTCCTTTATTAGCAACAAAATCATTAAATAAAATCGGGCATTACACCGACTGGGTGATTGGCCACGTACACTTAGGAGCTTTGGGATGGAATGGTTTCATGGCATTCGGAGTGATCTATTACCTGGTACCGATCATGTGGAGAACACCATTGTGGTCTAAAAAATTAGCCAACTGGCATTTCTGGCTGGGTACATTAGGAATTATCTTCTATGCTGTTCCGATGTATATTTCAGGATTCACACAGGGATTGATGTGGAAACAGTTCAATCCGGACGGAACCCTATTATGGAAAAACTGGTTAGATACCGTAACGGCGATCATTCCTTACTTTAAAATGAGATTCTTAGGTGGTATATTATATCTGTCAGGAGCGATCTTAATGGTCATCAATGTGATCAAAACAGTTAAGGTCGGATCCTTCCAGAAAGAAGTTCCTGCAGAAGCTCCTGCACTAGCCAATATCGGCGGAGCAAGAAAAGAAGGAGAAGGTGTACACCTATGGTTGGAAAGAACCCCTACCCTGCTTGCCATCCTAGCTTTCATCACAGTAGCCATCGGTGGACTTGTAGAGATCATACCTACTTTATCACTGAAGCAAAGTGTACCTACCATTACCGCAGTAAAACCATACACACCACTGGAACTTGAAGGTAGAGATCTTTATATCCGTGAAGGTTGTAACTCTTGTCACTCACAGATGATCAGACCGTTCCGTGATGAGGTCTTAAGATTTGAAGGAAAAAATGGTCAATATTCAAAAGCCGGAGAATTTGTTTATGACAGGCCATTCCTTTGGGGATCTAAAAGAACCGGACCGGACCTTCACAGAGAAGGAGGCAGAAACCCGGATTCATGGCACTTCAAACATATGTATAACCCAAGAATTACCTCTGCAGGTTCCATCATGCCACGTTTCCCATGGTTAATTACCAATAAACTGGATCGTACTCAAATGGTGGATAAAATGAAACTGATGAAAAACTCTTTTGATGTTCCTTATACAAAAGCTCAGATCGACTCTGCCAATCAATGGGCAGACAACCAGTCAAAAGCTATTGTACAGAGAATTTATGCAGAAGCTACTGATGTGAAAGATCAGATGACAAAGGAAAAAACAGCAAAAGGATCTGCTTATGTACCACTTGAACAAAGAGAAATTGTAGCGATGATCGCCTATCTTCAAAGATTGGGTACTGACATCAAAACAACCCAGATCCAAACAGCAAGCGTAGAGTAATCATTAAAATTGTATTGCAATGAAAACGAGAACCCCAATTTCAATATATATCGCAACAACGATAGGCTTAACGATCATGGCCTTTGAAATGTTCGCCAGTGATTCAGGCTACTTTTCATCACCTTTTTTCTGGGCATTGATACTGATTGCCATCATTCTTCTACTCATCATGAACTCTATAGGAGATCTGATAGAAAATGAGAGTTTCAGCCGCTTACCGGAGGAAGAAAAACAAAAATATCTGGTAGAAAAAAGCGTTCCTTATTATCAGAAATTATGGAACTCTGCTTTCAAAAAACAGTCTGTCACAGAAGAGAAAGATATTCTTATTGATCACGGTTTTGATGGTATTACGGAACTTGACAACTCTCTTCCTAAATGGTGGATCGGCCTGTTTTGGTTCGGATGTATATTCTGCGTGGTGTATCTGACAGCTTTTGCCTTTACAGATTATGCTCACCCGGATGCTGAGTACACCAAAGAAGCAAAAACGATGCTGGCTTCCATCGAAGAATATGAAAAGACTGCTCCTCAGATCAATCTGGAATCTGCAAAATACAGTGCCGATAATATCACAGAAGGTCAGGAACTTTTCAAGACCAATTGTGTAACCTGTCACGGTGATGGAGGGAAAGGAGGTATTGGTCCTAATCTTACCGACACCCACTGGATCAACATCAAAGAAAAGAGTTTGTTTAAAAATGTTTTCTGGATGCTTGAAAACGGTTCACCCAACAATCCTACGATGAGACCTTTCATCAAAGAAGGAACTATTACAGGAAGAGACGCTGAAAAAATTGCAGCATACATTTATCACATCAATCAGGAAACCGCTCCTATTACTCCGGCTCAAGGTGGTGCCACACCACAGGGAGAAGAAGTAAAATGGGAAAACGGAAACGAATAAAAATTTATTATCTTTTTATACAAACCATGCCATGCCCCCTTTACAACACTAACATTTGAATTTTCATTTTTGCTAACTAACCTTTTCAACATTAAAAAAATGATATAAAGGGGGCATTTTAAAGTATAAAAATCCACACCTTGGTCTGTCTTACTCAACTATTCACTTGACAACTACAAACTAAAAATTCCATAATGAGGCAGCCAAGGCAGGATTTTTGCATTCGCAAAAGGGTACCACAACGAAGACTGAATAAATTAGTATTATTATCTTTGTTACAAACCCATTCCATTTGAAACTAAAAATCAACAAAAGAAAACTTCTAAGGCGTATTGCAATAACCTTTATTTCAATATTGGTTCTTCTTACCCTGTTGATATTAAGCTTAAGACTTCCCGCTGTTCAGAATTTCATCAAAGACCGGCTTATTGTCTATCTTGAGAAAAAAATCAAAACTCCTGTAAGTCTCAAAAGGGTTTACATCGGCTTTCCCAACAGCCTGGTGATGGAAGATCTTTACCTCAAAGGTCAGGATGTAGACACTCTTCTGGCCGTCAAAAAACTGGATGTAGGTTTACATATGCTGAAGCTCCTCAATTCCACTGCTGACATCACGTCTGTAGATCTGGAAGGAGCCCGTGCCAACGTAATAAGAAAACCGGATGGTAAGTTCAATTTCGATTATATCATGGATGCTTTTGCAACCAGCGATAAAGAGGAAAGCCCATCCAAACCATTCATTATCTCCCTTGATAAAATTAATTTAAAAGATATTGGCGTTACTTTCAACGACCAGCAATCCAAGAATGACATTCAATTATATTTTAAGTCATTTGACACCAGGGTTAAAACTTTTGATCTCAACAAAAACAACTACGCAGTCAACGATATTAATCTGGATGGATTAAAATTGAAACTAAAGCAGGGAATCGTTGAGGAAGTATCCAAAAAGGTTGAGAAAAAAGTAGATTCCCTCAATGAAAAAAAACAAATGAATATCGGCTTGAGAGGCATTAAGCTTACCAATTTTGATATTGATTATGGAGATGACAATACCAAAACATTTGCCAAGGTTTTATTTAAGGAATTAAGTACAAAGGTTAATAAACTTGATATTGAAAACAATTCCTACAACGTTGCCAATGTCTTCCTTTCCGGGGCAGATATTAATGCCAACCTTTATCTTCCTGCTCAAAACGCCAATCCGAAAAAAACAAAAGAGCCTGAAGTGTCAAAAGTTTCGGATCAGGATAAAGCAATGAAACTGCTTTTAGGAAAGCTGGTTCTTAATGATGTAAAAGTAAAGTATAACAACACCGCCATTACTCCTACCCAACAAGGAATGGACTTCAACCACCTCAATTTTTCAAAAATGAATGTGGAGGTAAGAAGCTTCAAAATGGAGAACAATACTTTTGCAGGAACGGTGAATTCCGCAGAAATCCAGGAAGCAAGAGGATTGGATATTCAAAAATTCAACACAGATTTCGTCTATGCAGAAAAAGAAGCGTATCTAAAGGATCTTTATCTTCAGACTCCGAAAACGTTATTGCGTAATGAAGTTATTTTAAATTATAATTCCATTGATCAGTTAAGCTCAAACCCCGGAGCCATAAAAATTTCTGCGAATATTAAAGATTCAAAAATCGGTTTTTCAGATATTTTAAACCTGGTTCCCACTTTGAGAAATACGGTTCCATTCAACAAATACCCGAATGCTATTCTCAATGTCAATGCCAATGTGAAAGGCAGTGTGAATGATCTCCTGATTCAGGATCTTAAAGTGTCAGGATTGGATCAGCTGAGAGTAGTTGCATCTGGAAAGGTTAAAAATGCGATGAATCCGGATCAGCTGTATTATGACCTGAACATCGGGGAATTTTCGTCTGAAGCCAAAACCATTTTCAATCTTGTTCCTAAGAATACTATCCCATCCAATATTTCTCTTCCATCTCATTTCAGCATCAAAGGAAATGCAAAAGGAACGACCAAAGTAGTGAATGCTGATCTCAACCTCTACTCGACTCTTGGGAATGCCGCTGTCATTGCCAATGTTGATATGCGCAAAAAAAATCATGAATTGTATGATGTGAAAGCCAATCTTCAGGGTGTACAGGTAGGAAAAATCATCCAAAATAAAGATATAGGTCCTATTACGGCACAGATTGCGGCAAAAGGAGAAAGTTTTGATTTTAAAAATGCTAATGCAGATCTAAAAGGACATGTTGCTTCAGCCGTGTATAAAGGATACCGTTATCAGAATATGAATTTAACAGGTAAGATCAATAAAGGCGCTTACCATGTAGATTTAGACTCAAAAGACCCGAATGCCAGCTTACTGCTTACCGCTTCCGGAGTTTATGATGAAAAAAATCCTACGGTAAAAGTGAATGGTGAAGTGATCAAGCTTGATATCAATAAACTTGGTTTCTATGAAAAACCGATGATTATTGCCGGAAAAATCGATGGTGACTTTACGAGCCTTGATCCCAATAATCTGAATGGCTATCTAAACCTGAAGGATTTTGCATTTTCTGATACCAAAGAGGTTTACCCTGTACAGGAACTGAATCTGAAAGCCTCTTCTACAGCGGACTCCACTCAGATCATTTTCAATTCTCAGGTTGCCGATGTGGAACTGAAAGGAAAATATAAGCTTACCCAGATTTTTGGAGCCTTAACGCAGACTGTCAACCAGTATTATCAGTTTCAGAAACCAGATAAAAGTCAGAAAATTGATCCGGGACAACATTTTGCTTTCACTGCAAAAATCAAAAATGATGATATCATCAGAAAATTTGTTCCTGACCTGAAAAGTTTTGAAACCATCAATTTAACAGGAAATTATGATGCCGATTCTCAAAAAATTGAAATAGACGGACAGATTCCACAGTTGTTATATGGTGACAATACCATCGAGAAAGGAGTTTTAAAAGTAACCAATGAAAACCAGGCATTGCAATACAGCCTGAATGTGGCGGCTTTGAAAAGTTCCAGTTTTTCTTTAAATAAAATCAATATCGACGGGGATGTTGCTGACAATACGATCAACTACAACATTACCACAAAAGATGATAAAGATGCAACCCGATTCCTGATTGCAGGAAAAGCCAAATCATTGAATGACATTACAGAAGTCTCTTTAAATCCGAATGGTTTAAAACTCAACTATACAGACTGGAATGTTGCTGAAAACAACAAGATTCAGATCAGCAGCAAAGGAATTTTTGCCGATCATTTTATCCTGTCGAATGCAGGAAGTGAGATTGCCATTCAATCTGAAAGCGAAAGCCCAAGTAGCCCTTTGAACATTTCACTGAAAGATTTTAAGATAGAAACCATTACAGAACTTATCAAAAAAGATACGGTTCTGGCAAGAGGGACAATCAATGGAACGGCTCAGCTTCAGGATGTTATGAAAGATATGACCTTCACTTCGGATCTGAACATTTCAAATCTGATTGTTTATGGAAGTCCGGTAGGAGATCTGGCTGTAAAAGTCAACAATTCTTCACCTAAAACCTTAAATGCTGACATTGCATTGTCCGGAAACAATAATGATGTGAAGATTCTTGGAGATTACAATACTTCTTCCAGTACATTCGACCTGAATATGGCAATCAACCAGCTTCAGATGAAGAGTATTCAGGGTTTCTCAATGAATGCCATTACCAATACGGAAGGTTATCTCTCCGGAAACTTAAAAATCACCGGGACTTCTGACAAACCGAATATTTTAGGAAAAGTAAAATTCAATAATGCAGGTCTGGAAATTGCAAAAATCGGAAGTGATTTCAGAAAGCTTAATGATGAGATTGATTTTACCAGCCGTGGTATTGAATTCAATAAGTTTAAAATTAATGATAAAGACGGAAACGCTCTTGTGGTAGACGGGCAGGTTCTTACTCAGACCTACAGAGATTTTGCATTTAATCTCAATGTGAATGCCAAAGATTTCAAAGTTGTGAATTCGGAAAAGTCGAATGATGCTATGATGTATGGTGTTCTTGCAATTGATGCCGGACTTCGTATCCGTGGAAATCTGGATTTACCAAAAGTAGACGGCAAATTAAGCGTTGCAGACAATACTGATTTCACATTTGTTCTTCCTCAATCCAGCCCGTCCTTACAGGAAAGAGACGGTATTGTGGAATTTGTTGATCAGGATCAGGTCGTTTTAAATAAAACAATTAAAGCAGACTCCCTTACTACCAAAAACCGTATCAAAGGGATGGATGTGAGCGTAAATATTGAAGTAAGCAAAGAAGCAAAACTATCTATAATCATCGATAAAGCTAATGGAGATTTTGTACAACTTCAGGGGGAAGCAGAACTTACGGGTGGAATTGATCCTTCAGGGAAAACAACTCTTGTAGGTGTCTATGAAGTCAATAAAGGAAGCTACGATCTTTCAGTAAGTCTATTGAAGCGTAAATTTGATATTCAAAAAGGAAGTACTATTACCTGGACCGGTGAGCCTACTACAGCGATAATGGATATCACCGCAGTATATAAAATCGAAGCCCCTCCTATTGATCTGGTGGAACAGCAAATCAGTGGAGAAAGTGCGGCAACCATGAATCAGTACAAACAAAGAGTTCCTTTCAATACATTATTGAAAATGAAAGGAGAACTTTTAAAACCTCAGCTTAGCTTTGATATTACCACTGATGAGAAAAACAATTCCGTATCTACCAACGTAAAGGATGTCATAGATCAGAAACTCGCTCAGCTCAGAACCCAGGAGTCTGAAATGAACAAGCAGGTATTTGCCTTATTGCTTCTTAACCGATTCATTGGGGAAAATCCTTTTGAAAGTGGTGCAGGAATGTCCGCAGAAACCATGGCAAGACAGAGTGTGAGTAAAATTCTTTCTCAGCAGCTGAATAATCTTGCTTCAGGATTAATCAAAGGGGTAGACCTTAATTTTGGTCTTGATTCTTCAGAAGATTATTCTACCGGGCAAAAAAATACAAGAACCGATCTGAATGTAGATATCAGTAAAAAACTATTGAACGATAGGCTGAAAGTAACTGTAGGAAGTAATTTCGGGTTGGAAGGTCAGGCTCGCCAGAATGAAAACATGACCAATATTGCCGGTAACGTTTCTGTAGATTACAGCATTTCCAAAGATGGAAGATATATGATTCGGGCTTATCGTAAAGATGAATATCAGGTAGCTCTTCAGGGCCAGATCATCGAAACCGGAGTTGGATTTATCATCACACTGGATTATGACAAATTCCGGGAAATTTTCCAAAAATCCAAAGAGAAGAAGCCTAAAAAGAATAAAAACAATCAAGTGGTAGAATTTAAATAATGAGTAATACATTTCATACATACTGTAAATATCTGTTGATTTCCGGATTAGCTTCGGCAGTAGTTTCCTGCAGCAATACAAGGTTTTTGAAAGAAGGCCAGATGCTCTATACGGGTGCCCAGGTAAAGATAGAAAATGACACTATTTCGAAAAAAGAAAAAAAGGAGCTACAGGATGCATTGGAGGCCAATCTTACTCCCAAACCCAATTCTACCTTCCTGGGCATGCGCCCAAAGCTGTATTTCTACAATATTGCCAAAGAACCTAAAAAAGATAAAGGTTTTAATTACTGGCTTAAATATAAAATAGGTGAAAAACCTGTCTTACTGGGCGGTGTAGATCGTGAATTCAACAAAGATATTATTGAAAACTATTCTGAAAACAAAGGATATTTCAATGCACGGGCTACTTATGATACGGTTTCAAAGAATAAAAAGGCAAAAGTCATTTATACGGTAAGGCCTGGTGCCAGATATCTTGTAGACGGCGTAAAATTCCAGAAAGATTCTACTCTTGTAAATCAGGAAATCCAGAGTTTAACGAATAAAACGCTTCTTAAAAACGGGAACCCTTTCGACCTGGATGTGATCAAAGCAGAAAGGGAAAGAATTGATAACGGCCTAAAGGAAAGAGGTTTTTATTATTTTCACCCGGACAATATCATTGTACAGGCAGACAGTACGGTAAGTAAAAATCATAAAGTAGAGCTTAATGTAAAGTTAAAGGAGAATACTCCTCCTCTGGCTACTCAACAGTTCAGTATTGATAAAGTAGTTGTATTTCCCAATTATAATATCCAGGATGTAAAAGACGGAAAATATAGCATTCCGATGAATCAGGATTCTCTTTCTAAACATGCTTTTGATGATATTTATGTGATTGATCCGCAGCATAAATTCAAACCGAAGATTTTCGACAGAGCCTTATATTTTAAAAAAGGAGATCTTTATAACCGATCGAACCACAATCTTACGCTGAACCGATTAATCAGTCTGGGAGTATTTAAGTTTGTGAAAAATGAATTTATCACCTCAGATTCTCTAAGCCATAAGTTTGATGCCTATTATTTATTGACTCCAAGACAAATCCAGTCTCTTCGTCTTGAAGCATTGGGAAGAACAAACTCCGCCAACTATGCGGGTAGTGAGCTGAATCTGAACTGGACCCACAGAAATTTCTTCCGTGGTGCAGAGCAATTTAAAGCAGCCATCTACGGAGCTTTTGACTTCCAGATGGGGGGTACTCAGGATGCCAACAATATATTCCGTGCAGGAACTAATGTACAGCTTTCTATCCCAAGGATTGTTGCCCCATTTCGCTTTCATTCTTCCAGTGCGTTTGTTCCGAGAACGAATATTACATTGGGATATGAATTCCAAAACAGAACAAAATATTATACCCTTAATAACTTCACGGCTTCATTTGGGTACCTATGGAAAGAAAATGCAAGAAAGGAGCATGAGCTGAAAGTGATTGACATCACCCTAGTTTCGCCACAAAAGGT
>JAEBUR010000102.1:0-13315 GCA_023014455.1 Amanita exitialis
TTCAATCGATGTCTCACTTATGATGTAAGGAAGCAGAGGATGTCAACAGTCGTGGTCGGACTCAATGTTGCTTGAGGCCAATGACAACTATACACCGGAGCCGTTGCGGAACACGGTAAAATACCGGCAATTACATAGCCGGCCGCCAGCCCTTCCCGGCGGCCCTGCACACCTACTCAAAGCGCCCCCATGTCTGAAAAATTCCTGTACTCCCTCGCCCGCCCGCTGCTGTTTTCCATGGATGCCGAAGCGGCCCACCATTTCACCCTGCCCGCCCTGAAACGCGCCAGCGCGCTGGGCCTGACGAAGCTGGCCGGCAAGCCGGCGGCGGACCCGCGCACGGTGATGGGCATCACCTTCCCCAACCCGGTCGGCCTGGCCGCCGGCCTGGACAAGGATGGCGCCTACATCGACGCGCTGGCCGACCTGGGCTTCGGCTCCATCGAGGTGGGTACCGTCACACCGCGCGCGCAGGCTGGCAATCCGCAGCCGCGCATGTTCCGCCTGCCCCAGGCGCAGGGCATCATCAACCGCATGGGCTTTAACAATGGCGGCGTGGACGCCTTTGTCGCCAACGTGCAGGCGTCGAAGTTCTACCAGAACCGCGCCGGCGTGCTGGGCCTGAACATCGGCAAGAATGCCGACACGCCCATCGAGCGGGCGGCCGACGACTACCTGCTGTGCCTGGAAAAGGTCTACCCGTATGCCAGCTATGTGACGGTGAACATCTCCTCGCCGAACACGAAGAACCTGCGCCAGCTGCAGGGCGCGTCCGAACTCGACGCCCTGCTGTCGCAGCTGAAGCAGGCCCAGGCGCGCCTGGCCGACAAGCACAAGCGCTACGTGCCGCTGGCCCTGAAGATCGCGCCGGACATGGATGGCGAGCAGGTGAAAAGCATCGCCGACTCGCTCACGCGCCACCGGATCGACGGCGTCATCGCCACCAACACGACCCTGGCGCGCAGCGCCGTGGAAGGCATGCCGCACGGCGCCGAAGCGGGCGGCCTGTCGGGCGCGCCCGTGTTCGAACTGTCGAACACGGTCATCCGTTTGCTGAAGGCGGAACTGGGCGACGCCCTGCCCATCATCGGCGTGGGCGGCATCATGCAGGGCAGCGATGCCGTGGCCAAGTTCGAGGCGGGCGCGCAGCTGGTGCAGCTGTACAGCGGCCTGATCTACGCCGGTCCCGCCCTGATCAAGGATTGCGCCCGCGCCCTGCGCGGCAGGCAGGCGAAATGATCGCCAGAGTCAAGCTGGGCAGCAGCAGCCTGGAAGTGAGCAAAATCTGCCTGGGCACCATGACCTTCGGCGAACAGAACAGCGAAGCCGAGGCGCACAGCCAGCTCGACTACGCGCTCGAGCGGGGCATCAACTTCATCGACACGGCCGAGATGTATCCCGTGATGGCCAGCGCGCAGACGCAGGGCAGCACGGAGCGCTACATCGGCAGCTGGCTGAAGAAGAGCGGCCGGCGCGGCGACGTCGTGCTGGCCAGCAAGGTCGCCGGGCCGAACTCGCGCATGCACTGGATACGCAAGGGCAAGACGGACCACGACGCGGTGAATATCCGCGCCGCCGTCGAGGACAGCTTGCGCCGCTTGCAGACGGAGCATATTGACCTGTATCAGCTGCATTGGCCCAGCCGCAACCTGCCCATCTTCGGCGCCAGCGTCTACGACCCGCGCAAGGAGCACGCCTGCGTCGCCATCGAGGACACCCTGGCCGTGCTGGGCAAGCTGGTCGACGAGGGCAAGATCGGCCACATCGGCGTGTCGAACGAATCGTCGTGGGGCGTGTCCGAATGCATCAAGCAGGCCGAGCTGAAAGGCTTGCCCCGCATCGCGTCCATCCAGAACCTGTACAACCTGACGGCACGCCATTTTGAAACGAGCCTGCTCGACGAAACCTGCCACCGGGAAAATGTCAGCTTGCTCGCCTACAGCCCCCTGGCCTTCGGCCAGCTGACGGCGAAATACCTCGACGACCCGCAGGCCAAGGGGCGCCTGACGCGCTTCCCCGCCGGCTGGAGTCCCCGCTACGTGCGCCCCGCCACCGTCGAGGCGGCGCGGCAGTACGCGGCGCTGGCCCGCGCGCACGGCATGACGCCGGCGCAGCTGGCGCTGGCCTGGTGCTATACGCGCTGGTTCGTGGCCGCCACCATCATCGGCGCCACCAGCGTCGAACAGCTGCGGCAGAATATCGACGCCCACGAGGTCCGCCTGTCGCCGGAACTGGTCGCGGCCGTCGATGCCATCCACGCCAGCCTGCCCAATCCGGGACAGTAGGCGGCGTGTCCGCCGGGCGGGGCAAGGCGCCGCCCGACGACCAACTCTCACCCGCATAGTCGTATTTATACAACAACACGCAATTTACTGCGGTGCAGCATTGCGGCTTTGCCGTGCCCGGTCGTATGCTGGAAACGAGGCCATATGCGTTACGCGCGCCGTTTTGATATGTATCAGATATTTATTGCATATCGATAGACAGAACTATTCGTAAGCACGCCGTTCGCCCGCTGCTAAGCTGTTTTCGTCAGCGGACCGCCATGGTCCGCGCCTACACTAACCGAAGAGATATTGTCGATGAGTTCAAGCACCGCCCGCTCCCAGATTTCCGCCCTCCCCGTGAAAACCGTCATCGCCGCCAGCCTGGTCGCCTGCTTCAGCCTGCCGATGCAGGCGCAAGCCCAGCAGGAATTGCCAGCCGAAGGCGAACTGCAATCGGTGGTTGTCACGGGCACCTTCGCCAAGAACCGCCGCACCATCGATTCCGAATCGCCGATCGACATCCTCACCTCGCGCGACCTGCAAAGCACGGGCTCGGGCGAGCTGGCCACCGTGCTGAGCCGCCTGCTGCCATCGCTGAACTTTGCCCGCGCCACGGGCGCCGACGCCAGCGACGCCGTGCGCCCGGCCCAGCTGCGCGGCCTGTCGCCCGACCAGACCCTGGTGCTGGTGAACGGCAAGCGCCGCTACACCTCGGCCGTCGTCAACGTCAACGGTTCGCTGGGCCGCGGCTCGGCGCCCGTCGACCTGAACGCCATCCCGCTGGCCGCCATCGACCATGTGGAAGTGCTGCGCGATGGCGCGGCGGCCCAGTACGGCTCCGACGCGATCGCCGGCGTGATCAACATCATCCTGAAAAAAGGCGCGGCCGGCGGCGACGTGGAAGTGGCTTATGCGCAAACGCAAGAGCATGACGGCAAGCAGAAAAGCATCAAGGGTTCGGCCGGCTTCAAGCTGGGCGACGACGGCTGGGTGCGCATCTCGGCGGAAGTGGCCGACCGCGACCCGACCAACCGCGCCGGCGCCGACTTCCGCAATCCCCTGGAACCGCGCTACGGCAAGGTCAACCAGCGCTACGGCGATGCGGAAAGCAAGCCGGCGACGCTGTTCCTCAACAGCGAGTACCACATCAACGACAATGTCGACTGGTATGCCTTCGGCAACTACGGCAAGCGCGACACGTCGGCCGCCGCCACCTGGCGCACGGCCTACAATGGCACGGCGCTGCGCACCCCCGTGTACCCGGAAGGCTTCCTGCCGCTGCAAAACAGCACCCTGACGGACCAGTCCATCGTCACGGGCCTGCGCGGCGAAGCGGCAGGCTGGCGCTGGGATGCCAGCCTGAACTACGGCAGCAACAAGTTCGAGCTGGACCTGGACAACACGATCAACCTGTCGATCGGCACCCTGGGCGCGGACAGCCCCACGCATTTCTATGCCGGTTCGCTGAAAAACGAGCAGACCGTGTTCAACCTCGACGCGGCGCGCGAATTCCCCGTCGCCGCCTTCTCCGGTCCCCTGACCGTGGCCGTGGGCGCGGAAGCGCGCCGCGAGAAATACAGCATCGGCGCCGGCGATGAAGCATCGTACATCGGCAGCGGCTCGCAAGGCTTTGCCGGCTTCCGCCCTGCCAACGCGGGCAGCCATTCGCGCCACAATGAATCGGTTTATGTGAACCTGGAAGCGGAAGTGACGCACAAGCTGTCCGGCGGCGTGGCCCTGCGCCATGAGCGCTACAGCGATTTCGGCAGCACCACGTCAGCCAAGGGCTCGGCGCGCTACGCCTTCACGGATGCGCTGTCCCTGCGCGGCACCATGTCGAGCGGTTTCCGCGCGCCATCGCTGGCGCAGCAGTACTACACCATCACCACCACCAACTTCCAGGTCATCAACGGCGTCAACACGCCGATCGAAACGGGCACCTTCGCCGTCAACACGCCGCAGGCGCGCGCCCTCGGCGCCCAGGACCTGAAGCCGGAAAAAGCCCGCAACTACAGCCTGGGCCTGCAATTCCAGCCGAACCGCAACTTCACCACCAGCGTCGACGCCTACCGCATCGACATCGACAACCGCATCCTGTTCTCGGCCAACCTGGCGCTGAATGACGCGCTGAAGGCCCAGCTGGCGGCGCAAGGCACGCCCGTGGGCGCGGCGCGCTACTTCACGAATGCCGTCGACACGCGCACGGAAGGCGTGGACATCGTCAGCACCTACCGCATCGACCTGCAGGACAAGGACCGCCTGGACTTCACCGTGGCCTACAACCACAACAAGAGTTCGGTGGAAAAAGTGGCCGACAACCCGGCCATCCTGACGGCCAACAACCTGAAGCTCATCGACCGCCAGACCATCGCGCGCGCCACCGTGGCGTCGCCGAAGGACAAGTTCAGCCTGGCCGCCGACTATGGCTTCGGCATCTGGAACGTGCATGGCGTGGTAACGCGCTACGGCAGCTTCACCGTGCCGCAGAACGATGTCAAGCTGGACCAGACGTATGACCCGCAATGGGTACTGGACGTGTCCGGCTCCGTCAAGCTGGGCAAGAACTGGCGCCTGGTGGCCGGCATCGACAACGTCACCAACCGCTACCCGGCGCAAGTGACGAGCGCGGGCAACCTGAACGTCGCCGGCACCCAGCCATACAGCATCTTCGCGCCGAACGGCTTCAACGGCCGCTATTACTACGCCAAGGCTGGCTACAGCTGGTAAGCGGCAAGCCGCCTGCCATGCAAAAAGCCCGGAGACGCGATGCGCCTCCGGGCTTTTTTTCGTACCAGCGGCGCAGCGTCAGCCGCGGCGGCGGCGCGCCATGAAGCCCAGCATGCCCAGGCCCATCAGCAGCATGCCGTAGGTGGCCGGTTCCGGCACGGCCGAGACGGAGCTGAAGGCGCGGAAATTGCTCAGGCCACGCGGCAGGTTGCCAATGCTGAAGAGCGTATTGGCGGCCACGGGCGTGTCCCAGTGGAACAGCAATTCGCCGCGGCCATAATGCACGGCCAGGTAATCAAAGCTGGAATTGACGGTGAAGGAACCGGACTTGCTGCTGCTCAGGTCGCCCTGGCTGGCAAACACGAGGGACCCGGTGCCGCTGGACGGCAGGCCGAACTGCGTATTGAGCAGGGTCTTGATGGCGGCCGCGCTTTGCGCGCCGGGCGGATTGGCACCGTCATACACCCAGACGCTGGACGCCGCGACAGGGCCGTAGGTGACGCTGTTGCCGCCCACCGTGAAGCCGCCCTTGGCAGGATTGCTGATCTCCACCCAGCTGGCCGCCTGGGCCAGCGGCGCCAGGCAAGCCGACACGCCGAGGCACAGGCCGAATACCGCATGTTTTGTCTTGTTCATATATTTCCCCTTGGACATTGTTTCAATAACGCAACTTAATTATGTTTTTATCACTGCATTGCGACAGAACAAAAGATATCATTGAGGAAATCAAAATGCAATTAAAGAAACATATTTTCCCATTGGCATTTTCAATCAAAGCCGGCCGTTTATCGGCCCGACTGGCTATGACAGGGGCGCACGGCCATGGCCCGCGCGGCCAGGCGCGCTCATCAGCCCCGCGCCTGTTGCGAAATCACACAGGCTCATCCTGCCGGGCCTACAACTCGAGATTGGTGTCGGGATCGCCGCCCTGCCGGTGCTCGCCGTCCAGCAGCGCCAGCGCTGCCAGGTCTTGCGTATCGAGCGCAAAATCGAAGATGGCCAGGTTTTGCCGCATGCGTGCCGGGTCCTGCGATTTCGGGATCGCCACCAGGCCATGCTGCACGTGCCAGCGCAGGAGGATTTGCGCGGCCGAGCGGCCGTGCTTGCCGGCCAGGCGCGCCACGGTGGCGTCCTGCAGCAAGGCGCCCCGTCCCAGCGGACTCCACGACTCGATGACGATGCCCTGCCGCGCATGCCAGTCGCGCAGCGCCGCCTGCGTGAAGTCCGGGTGCAGCTCGATCTGATTGACGGCCGGCAACACACCCGTCTCCGCCTGCAGGCGTTCGATATGCGCGGGCTGGAAGTTCGACACGCCGATCGAGCGGATGCGCCCTTCCTCGCGCAGGCGCACGAAGGCGCGCCACGTGTCCACGTACAGGTCGCGCATGGGCAGCGGCCAGTGGATCAGGTACAGGTCGAGGTAGTCCGTGCCCAGCGCGGCCACGGTGGCGTCGAAGGCGCGCAGGGTGCTGTCGTAGCCGTGTTCGCTGCCGCGCAGCTTGCTGGTGATCGCCACCTCGTCGCGCGGCAGGCCGCTGGCGGCGATGCCGCGCCCCACGCCCGTTTCATTGCCGTAGCGGGCCGCCGTGTCGATCAGGCGGTAGCCGCAGGCCAGCGCCGCCTGCACGGCCGCCTCGACCTGCGCATCGTCCAGCGGCCAGGTGCCAAAGCCGACCTGCGCGATGCGCCGGCCGTCGTTGAGGGGTAAATGGGGGATCGTTGCGTCCGTCATGCCTGTCCTTGATGTGAGAGAGGGAACGGCCATCATACGGCTTGCGCGCGCGGCGTGCTTTCAGGCGTGCGATCGGCTACCATGGGCTTTCTTTCCCGACGACGGATCACCATGCCCAGCTGGCACCTGGCCGACGCTGCCGAACTGGCGGCGCGCCATCCCTACACCTTCTACAAATCGCCGCCCGCGGCCATCGCCCGGGTGCGCCCCGGCGACGTCGTCAAGCTGATCTTCGCCTTCCACGGCGACGACCCGCACGCGCCGGGCGCCGAGCGCATGTGGGTGCTGGTCGATACGGTGGAGGCCGACGGCCAGTTCACGGGCAAGCTCGACAACACGCCCCGCCATATCCGCGATTTGCGGGCGCAGGACCCCATCGCCTTCGCGGCGTGCCACATCATCAACACGCAGCACGACGAGGACGATAACCTCGTCAAGCGCTACGCGGGCCTGTGCTTCGTCACGAAGAGAGTACTGGAAGACGGCGCGCCCGTCGGCTACCTGTACCGCGAGGAGCCGGACAACGCCGACGACAGCGGCTGGCGCTTCACGGCCAACGACGAAAGCGACGACTACATCAACGACAGCGCCAACGTGGCCCTCGTGTCGCTGGGCGCCGTGCTCAGCGTGGATGACCGTTTTATCGCGCTGCTGGACGCGCCCGCCGGCGCGGCCTATGCCTTCGACCATAACACCCAACAATTCATGGCGGTTGACGAATGACAAGTGATAAACTGAAAGCCGCTTGCGCGGCCCTGCCCGGCGCGCAAGCCGTGTTGTACGGCCCGCCGTCGAACATCCTCGTGTATGAAGTAGCCGGCAAGAAATTTGCCTACTTTAAAACCAGCATGCCGGAACAGTGGCGCTTCAGCCTGCGCGCCAGCGCCGAGCGCTTCATCGAACTGACGGACATGCCCGGCGTCAAGCCGGCCCGCTACATGGGCCGCTTCCACTGGGTGACCATCGTCGACGTGGCGCGCTTCCCCGCCGATTACCTGGCGGAACTGCTGCAGGATTCCCACGCGCGCGCCGTCGCCAGCCTGACGCGCGCGCAGCGGGCCGCGCTCGCGTCAGCCTAGAGCGATTCTTCGCCCGCCATGGCGCGGTCGATGTCTTCGCGCGTCAGGTCCGGCGCCAGCTGCAGGATGAATTCGTAGGCGTACGCGCGCAGGTAGGCGCCGCGGCGCACGGCCAGGCGCGTCGTGTTGGTGGCGAACAGGTGCGACGCTTCCACGGCCCGCAAGCCCTTGTCGCGGCCATGGTCGAAGGCCATGGAGGCGACGATGCCCACGCCCAGGCCCAGCGCCACGTACTGCTTGATGACGTCCGAATCCATGGCCGTCAGGATGATGTCGGTGGCCACGCCCGCCTTGGCGAAGGCGTCGTCGATATGCCCGCGCCCCGTGAAACCCTTGTCGTAGGTAATCAGCGGATATTTCGCCAGGTCTTCCAGGCGGATGGGCGAATGCTCGAGCAGCGGGTGGCCGTCCGGCACGACGATCAGATGGCTCCAGCGGTAGCACGGGAAGGACACGAGGTCGGGGAACTGGCTCAGGCCCTCCGTGGCGATGCCGATGTCGGTCTTGCCGGACAGCACCCCATTCCGCGATATGTTCGGGCGCGCTTTGTTGTAGCGCAATGCGCACGTCGGGGAAGGCGGCGCGGAAGCTCTGCACCACCTTCGGCAGCGCATAGCGCGCCTGCGTGTGCGTGGCCGCCACGGACAGCGTGCCGCTCGTCTGGCCGCTGTATTCGAGGCTGGCCTGCTGCAGGTTTTCCGCCTCGATCAAGAGACGGTCGACGATCTTCAGGATGCCCTTGCCCGGCTCCGTCAAGCCCGTCAGCCGCTTGCCGTTGCGCTCGAAAATCACCACGCCCAGCTCGTCCTCGAGTTCGCGGATCTGCCGGCTCACGCCCGGCTGCGACGTGAACAGGGCGTTGGCCACTTCCGTCAGGTTGTAGCCGCGGCGGGCCGCTTCGCGGATCGATCGCAGTTGTTGAAAGTTCATATTGGTTCCAGCCTTTCAGGTTCTTGTCGGTTCGACGAACACATGTAATCGTTTCGGGCGCACGACCAGGGTCTCGCCCTCTTTCAGCTGCAGGTGGCTGAAGCGCTCGTTCGACATCACCGCTTCGATCAGTTCGCTGTTATCGACGCGCTGCAAGTCCAGCTGGGCCAGCGGGCCGATGGCATGCGCGCGGCTCAGTTTCACGACGATACCTTCCGCGCCCTGCGTGTAGCGGTCGATTTCCAGGTCGTGCGGCCGCACATAGGCCGTGCCCTTGCTGTCGCTCACGCCCGCGTAGTCGGGCACCTCGAAGCTGGCGTCGCCCGTGGCCATCACGCCGTCATGCACGCGGCCGTGGAACAGGTTGACGTTGCCCAGGAAGCCGTAGACGAAGGGCGAGGCCGGGTGGTTGTAGACTTGCTCCGGGGAACCGAGTTGCTCGACGGTGCCCTTGTTCATCAGCACCACCTGGTCGGCCACTTCCAGCGCCTCTTCCTGGTCATGCGTGACGAAAATGCTGGTGACGTGCAGGTCGTCGTGCAGGCGGCGCAGCCAGCGGCGCAATTCCTTGCGCACCTTGGCGTCGAGCGCGCCGAACGGCTCGTCGAGCAGCAGCACGCGGGGCTCGACGGCCAGGGCGCGCGCCAGGGCGATGCGCTGGCGCTGGCCGCCCGACAGTTGCGGCGGATAGCGGTCGGCCAGCCAGTCCAGCTGCACCAGCTCCAGCAAATCCTTCACCTTGCGGCGGATCTGGTCTTCCGACGGGCGCTCGCTGCGCGATTTCACGCGCAGGCCGAAGGCCACGTTTTCAAAGACGGTCATGTGCTTGAACAGCGCATAGTGCTGGAACACGAAACCGACCTGCCGCTCGCGCACGTGGCGGTTCGACGCATCTTCCGCGTCCAGCAGCACCTGGCCGCTGTCCGGATGCTCGAGGCCGGCGATGATGCGCAGCAAGGTGGTCTTGCCGCAACCTGACGGGCCCAGCAGGGCCGTCAGTTCGCCGGCGGGAAAGTCGAGCGAGATATTGTCCAGGGCGACGAAATCGCCGAAGCGTTTATTGATGTTTTTAACTGCGATGGTCATGATCAGTGCTCCGTGGAACGTAAGGCGGAATCGTCGGCGTCGCTCTCGTTCAAACGCCACTCAATGAAGGCTTTCAGGGCCAGGGTCACCAGGGCCAGCAAGGCCAGCAGCGAGGCGACGGCAAACGCGGCGGCGAAGTTGTACTCGTTGTACAGGATCTCCACCTGCAGCGGCATGGTGTTGGTTTCGCCGCGGATGTGGCCGGACACGACCGAGACGGCGCCGAACTCGCCCATGGCGCGGGCATTGCACAGGATCACGCCATACAGCAGACCCCATTTGATATTCGGCAAAGTCACGCGGCGGAAAGTGTTCCAGCCCGAGGCGCCCAGCACGATGGCGGCCTCTTCCTCTTCGCTGCCCTGCGACTGCATCAGGGGGATCAGTTCGCGCGCCACAAACGGGAAGGTGATGAAGATGGTGGCCAGCACGATGCCGGGCACGGCAAACAGGATCTTGATGTCGTGCGCCTGCAGCCAGGGGCCGAACCAGCCCTGGGCGCCAAACATCAGCACGTAAATCAGGCCGGAAATCACGGGCGAGACGGAAAACGGCAAGTCGATCAGGGTCAGCAGGATGCTCTTGCCGCGGAACTCGAACTTGGCGATGCACCAGGAAGCGGCCACGCCGAATACGAGGTTCAGAGGCACGGCGATGGCGGCCGTGATCAGGGTCAATTTAATGGCGGAAATCGCGTCCGGGTCGATGATGGCGGCGATGTAC
Source organism: Amanita exitialis (assembly GCA_023014455.1). Taxonomy (NCBI): domain Eukaryota; kingdom Fungi; phylum Basidiomycota; class Agaricomycetes; order Agaricales; family Amanitaceae; genus Amanita; species Amanita exitialis. Next base: position 10,545 of record JAEBUR010000102.1, read on the forward strand.
GCTTCCCAGCCCTTCTTGAACGCTTCCGCGAACACGGCCACCAGGGGCACGATGAGGAAGGCCGTCAGGAACAGCAGGGCGATGGTGATCAGGACCGTGCGCACCCACAATGGTTCGAGCACGACGGGACCGACATTCGGTTCGATACGGCGCGCTTTTGGCAGCGCATCTTCCGCGTTGGCGACGGCAGTCAAATTCGTACTCATTATTTCTTGCCCTTTCCGCGCGTCCACGCTTGCAGCAGGTTAATCGTCAACAGCAGCAGGAAAGACACCACCAGCATCACCACGGCGATGGCCGTGGCACCTGCGTAATCGTATTGTTCCAGCTTGGTAATAATGAACAGCGGCGTGATTTCCGACACCATGGGCATATTGCCGGCGATAAAGATCACGGAACCGTACTCGCCCGTGGCACGGGCGAAGGCCAGCGCAAAGCCCGTCAGCAAGGATGGCAAGATGGTGGGGAAGATAACGCGGGTAAATGTCTGCAGGGAATTGGCGCCCAGGCTGGCGGCCGCCTCTTCCAGTTCCTTTTCCGCGTCTTCCAGCACCGGTTGCACGGTGCGCACGACGAAGGGCAAGCCGATGAAGGTCAGCGCCACCACCACACCCAGCGGCGTGAACGCCACCTTGATGCCCAGCACGCCTTCGATGAACTGGCCGAACCAGCCATTCGACGAATACAGGGCCGTCAAGGTGATGCCCGCCACGGCCGTGGGCAAGGCGAAGGGCAAGTCGACGAGCGCGTCGATGATGCGCTTGCCGGGGAACTTGTAGCGCACCAGCACCCACGCCAGGATGCCGCCGAACACCACGTTCAGCAGGGCGGCGATCAGCGAGGCGCCGAACGTCAGGCGGTACGACGCCATCACGCGGTCGGACGTGACGGCGTGGAAGAAGGCGTCCCATGTCATGGTGAAGGTTTTCAGGAACACCGACGACAGCGGAATGAGGACGATCAGGGCCAGGTAAAAGAGCGTGAAGCCCAGTGACAGCTTAAACCCCGGCATGACCCGAAACGGCGCGCCGCGCGCCTTGATCGGTGCTGCTGATGCTGATACTGCAGACATAGAAACCCCTTCTTATTACATTTTTGAGTTATAGAGTGCAATATTCACATGCAATCGTTATAAAAAGAACTAACCATTTCTCATTTGCTTAGATGGATTTTGCATACTTAGTGGTGGAAACGCTGGACGAAAAAAAACGCACCGGCGAGGTGCGTTTTTGTAGGAACAAGAGTGCCGAATAAAGCGTTCAGGGCCAGGCGCGTTGCCGAAGACAGTACGAATGTACGGCGAGGCAATGCAACGACGCCATGGATGTTTTTTCGGTGCTCTTACTTGTTCGGCTGCGGCGTCAGGCGCAAATATGGCTTGGCTGCCGTAAAGCCCTTCGGATATTTCTGCTTGATCAGCTCCGGGTCTTGCACGGTCAATGGAATGATGACGTCGTCGCCGTCTTTCCAGTTGCCCGGCGTGGCCACCGTGTAGCCGTCCGTCAGCTGCAGGGCGTCGATGACGCGCAGGATTTCATTGAAGTTGCGGCCCGTACTCAGCGGATACGTGAGGATCAGGCGCACTTTCTTGTTCGGGTCGATGATGAAGACGGAGCGCACGGTGGCCGTGACGGACTGTTCCGGGTGGATCATGTCGTACAGCACGGACACTTTCTTGTCGACGTCGGCGATGATGGGGAAGCCCACCACCGTGTTTTGCGTCTCTTCGATATCCTTGATCCAGCTCTTGTGCGATTCGGCCGCGTCGACGGACAGGGCGATGGCCTTCACGTTGCGCTTGTCGAATTCCGGCTTGAGCTTGGCCGTCAGGCCCAGTTCCGTCGTGCACACGGGCGTGAAGTCGGCCGGGTGGGAAAACAGCACCACCCAGGAATTGCCAGCCCACTCGTGGAATTTCAGCGGGCCGATGGAGCTGTCTTGTTCAAAATCGGGGGCGACATCGCCCAGGCGTAAGGTCATCGTGATCTCCTCAATGAGTAGTAGGCGTTCAATAATAATATAGTAATGCGTATCTGACAGAACCGTAGCGCGCGGCAGCGAGTTGTGGTTAAGAAGCGCAGCCGTGCATAAGCACGGTGAGCATCGCAGGCCGCAAATCGCGACGCGCAGTAGGTTATGTCAGATACTCAAGCGGCCTGGCGGTGGCGGCGCTCCCCTTGCGCCAGATCAAACAGCGTCTGTAATTGGGCCTGTCCATAGATCCAGTCGCCCAAGCCGGATTCCGCGTTGATGTGGCCCAGGGCGCCGCCATCGATATACTTGCAATTCCAGCGCCGCGCCCACTGTGTGGCGTGTTCGGCCGTCATCCACGGGTCCGTCTGGCTGGCGATCAGGATGCCGGGGCAAGGCAAGCGCTTTTGCGGCAGGGCTTGCGCCACGCCAAACTTGTCCGGGTCGGCCGGTCCCACCAGCAGGACGCCGGCCACGCCCTGCGGGTCGCGGGCCAGGCTGTGCGCCGTCGTCAAACAGCCAAAACTGTGGGCAACGATCAGGGTGGGACGGCTGTCCTGGCGCCGCACCCGGTCCAGGCGCGCCGACCAGGCGGCCAGGTCGGGAACGCTCCAGTCATCCTGCTCGACCCGCTCGAACTGCGGATACAGGCGCTTGCCAGCGGCTCTGCCAATGCTCGGGGCCGCTGTTATGCAAGCCCGGCACGATCAGTACCCGGTAATCGGAAAAGCTGCGCAGCGCCATGGTGTTGCCCTTTCAGTAAGGGTCTGGCTATCGTTGCCGATTGCCATCCGTATTAC
>JAEBUR010000103.1:0-12059 GCA_023014455.1 Amanita exitialis
GCGCGCCAGTTGTTGACGAGGGCCAGGACCAGGCGGGGCACGACGACCAGCAGGAAGATGGTGGCCGCATACAAGTGCACCCAGCGCGCGCCGCCCTCGACGTTTGTCGTTTGCGGGAAACGCAGCGCTTCGATTTCCGCCAGCGAAAAGCCTTGCAGATGAAACAGGGCAATGGCCGGCGCAAACAGGGTCGAAAGCAGGCCGTGCACCTGGCTGGCGCCGAGGAAGGTACTTTCCCAGCCGGCCGCGTATTGCGACAGGAAACCGCGCGCATACAGCGAGGCGACGGCGCCGATGGCGAACATGGCGGCGCTCAGGTGGATGGTGCGGCCCAGGCGCGCAGCCGTCAGTTTCGCGCTCAGGTGCGCCCATTCGCCCATGAAGCTGAGCAAGCCCGCTGACAAGGCGTGCGGCAGCTTGCGCGGCAGGGACAGGCGCCCCACGCTCAGGTGGCGCACCAGTCCCGCTTTCGGCCAGCCGAGGGAATGCGAGGGAATGCACAGCCAGATCAGCAAGCCCAGGTACACCAGCAGATTCCAGGCGATGATCAGCAACAAGGGGGCCGACAGCAGGTCGACGCGGTGCGGGTCCGTAATGCGGTCGAGTCCGGCACCGAGCAGCAGGGCCAGCAGGGGCAAGGTCAGCGCCAGGGTTTTCATGCCGTTGTGGCGTTTCGCGAAAGCGGCGAAAGCTGGCGTGCGTTCGGTGATGCGTTTGATGATGAGTTCGGAGCGCTGCTGCAGGAAGTCGTCGCCCGTGACCTCGGCCTGCTTGCCTGAAGCTTGCCACTGGGCAAGCTCACGCGCGCTGCGGCTGGCATACATGCGGTCGTCCTCGCTGAGGACTTCTTTTTTCTGATCAGCCGTCTCGATAGCCCGGACCAATACCACTTCTCTCGCAATCTGCTCGTTCATGGTGCTCCTGTTTTTGTATGAAACGACAACTCGACAGGCAGATTGTGACGTACTTTTCCGTTTCAGGCCAACGCGTCGTCAGCTTTCAACAGTTGATACAGCAGATAAACAAGGAAGGAGGCAATCCACGCCGACCACAAGGTATGCGTAAAGAACTGTGCCCCTCGCAGTTGTTGCAGCCAGCCCAGTCCCAGGCCGCACAGCAGCATGACGCCGCCCGCCAGCACCGCCAGGCGTGGCCGGCGTGGCAGGAAAAACAGCGGCAGGGCCAGCAGCCACCAGGCATGGCTCGCCCCCGTGGCCGGCAGGCAGACCATGGCGGACGCCTGCGCCGGCAGGCTTTCCAGCAGGCGCGTGTAGGATGCCAAGCCGCCATAGCGCAATACCTCCGTCGGGCACGGCACGCCGCTGAACGCGGACAGCAGATAGATGCCGAGCGGCACCAGGACGGCCGACAACGCCAGCACGCGCAAGGCCACGCGGCTTGACGCGGACCAAGGCAAGGGGCGCAGCGCATCCCAGATCGCCAGCAAGATCGCGGCGCCGGCCAGCAAGGTCATGCCGGACTGAAGACTATCCCCCAGTGCGTTGGCCGTGCCGGCAAACTGCCCCCGCACGCCGTCATACATGCTGTCGGCGAGCGCCAGGTCGAGATTGCTGTAATTGCCAATTCCAATGATCAGGACGGCCGACAACATGAATACGCTATCGATACGTTTGGGGAGAGTAAGGAACTTCAGTTTGGCCAGCATGGATACGCACAATTACTTGATGGGATGAAAAGGACTGGCCGCATGCAGGGCAGCAGCCATGCGAGTCATCGTACAGTGTCTATATGAAGAGAACATGACGGCATCGCCCATGCACGGCGGCGTGGCAAGACAAGCGTCCGGCCAGACCATACAAGGAGGAAGGTGAAAACCACGTCAGATATGCGTTAAATTTTCGTTAAATTCACACAAATCACGTGTAACACTTACATAAAGTCAATACGCAATACGCTACCGCCGCCGGGGCGGGGAGTGAATGTCAGGCTGGCGCCCAGATGCAGGCAAATGCGTTGAACCAGGCCCAGTCCCAGGCCCGTGCCGGACGAACCGACCAGGCCGGTCGGTATGGGCTGGTGCAGCAGGCGCGCTCGCGCCGCTTCCGGCAAGCCGGGTCCCGTGTCCTCGACGATCAGGGCGCGCCCCGCCAGGCGCACGGTGACCTCGCCCTGCAAGGTGTATAGGCAGGCGTTGCGTACCAGGTTGCCGATGGCGGCGGCGAGCAGTTCGCGCGGAGCGTCGAGCTGAAAGTCGTGGTCCGGCACAAAGACGAGCGTCAGCGGCTTGCCCGCCGTGTACGGCTGGTAACGCTGGCATTCCTGCCCGGCCAGTTCCGCGACAGAAAATGGCGCACATTCCAGCAACTCTGGCGCCCGCGCCAGGCGCAGCAGCACCGTCACGGAATCGGTGGCTTCGCGCGCGGCCCGCGCAATGCGTTCGGAGGCGGCCCGCACGACAGGGTCGCCGTCGCCATGCGCCATCAGGATTTCCGCCGCGCCCGTAATCACCGTCAACGGCGTGCGCAGTTCGTGGCTGACATCTCCCGTAAAAAACCGTTCCCGGTCGAGAACTTCCGTCAACTCCGTCGTACGTGCAGCAAAAGCACGCGCCAGGATTCCCAGTTCATCGGCACTATCCTGCAGCGGCAGCGCCGGCTGACCAGCCTTGACGGCTTGCGCCAGCGCCATGATGGGCGTGATCAGGCGGTTGGCGATGAAGGCGCCCAGCAAGGAAGCGCAAATTAGGAAACCGAGAAATGCCAGGGCAAACATGCTGTAGACCACCAGCTCGATCTTTTCATATTCCGTGGCATGGTCGATGACGACGAAGTCACCATGTACGTCGCGGCCAGCCAGCACGTGCAGATCGACGCCGTCGACGGTTTTTTCATGCATGCCGGGGGCCAGCCCGCGCAGCGGCGGCGGGGTATCGCCGGCGTGATGAAAACTCAGGCCGGCCGGCATCTCGACGGACAGGCCGGCCGCATGCCGCGGCGAGGCCCAGGCCGCCACTTCCTTGAGGCGTTCATCGACCAGGCGCACCTCGATACCTTCGACGGCGATGGCGGCGATGATGGCAAAAAAGAGACTCGCCACCACGGCAAACAGGAGATAAGCGACGATGATGCGCCGCTTCAAGGAGTTAAACGGCCGCATCTTCACTCAGCAGTTTATAGCCGATGCCGGAAATGGTGCGCAGCATGGGGAAGGCGTACGGCTTGTCGAGTACTTGCCGCAGCGCATGGATGTGCGTGCGCAAGGCATCACTGTCGGGACGGTCGTCACCCCAGACTTCATGCTCGAGCCGGTCGCGCGGCACCAGTTTGGGCGCCTCACTCATCAGGCATTTCAGGATGGTGTAACCGGTCCTGGTCAAGGTCAGGGGCTGGCCGGCGCGCCGGACTTCGAATTTTTCTGTATCGAAACGCAATTCGCCCACCGTCAGGATGGCCGCGCCCGTGGTGTGCCCGCGCGCGCGGCGCAGCAAGGCTTGCAGGCGGATTTCCAGTTCCAGCAAGGAAAATGGCTTGACCAGGTAATCATCGGCACCGCTGTCAAAGCCGGCGACCTTGTCTTGCAAGGTATCGCGCGCCGTCAGCATCAGCACCGGTGTGCTGTTGTGCAATTCACCGCGCAGTTTCTGGCACAGTTCCAGTCCCGTCAAGCCAGGCAACATGACATCGAGCACGATCACATCGTATGCATGCTGGGCCAGCAAGGCCAGGCCGGCATAGCCATTCATGGCCGAATCGAGCACATGGCCCCTGGCTTCCAGGTAGGCGTAGAGATTGGCGAGAATATCGGGGTTGTCTTCAATGATCAGGATGCGCATACCGCCATTGTAGGGGGTATTGAACGGCATCCCATAAAGCAGCAGACGAAAAAAAACCCACTCATTGCTGAGCGGGTTTTCTTCTACTGCGAATAACAAGCCTGACGATAACCTACTTTCACACTGGTTGCAGCACTATCATCGGCGCAAAGTTGTTTCACGGTCCTGTTCGGGATGGGAAGGGGTGGGACCAACTTGCTATGGTCATCAGGCATAACTTGTACTGACGCTTGTCTCCTGTAGGACGACAAGGCCATGAATCTGGAAGAAGTTTTTGACTATTTATTGAGGTATTACTTGGGTAATGACTGCGATCAACAACACGCAACATGTACTTTCTCATCCTCTGTACCTGCTAAGGTTATAGGGACAAACCGTACGGGCAATTAGTACTGGTTAGCTTAATGCATTACTGCACTTCCACACCCAGCCTATCAACGTCCTGGTCTCGAACGACCCTTCAAAGAGCTCAAGGCTCTGGGAAATCTCATCTCAAGGCAAGTTTCCCGCTTAGATGCTTTCAGCGGTTATCTCTTCCGAACTTAGCTACCCGGCAATGCCACTGGCGTGACAACCGGTACACCAGAGGTTCGTCCACTCCGGTCCTCTCGTACTAGGAGCAGCCCCCTTCAAATTTCCAACGCCCACGGCAGATAGGGACCAAACTGTCTCACGACGTTTTAAACCCAGCTCACGTACCACTTTAAATGGCGAACAGCCATACCCTTGGGACCGGCTACAGCCCCAGGATGTGATGAGCCGACATCGAGGTGCCAAACTCCCCCGTCGATATGAACTCTTGGGAGGAATCAGCCTGTTATCCCCAGAGTACCTTTTATCCGTTGAGCGATGGCCCTTCCATACAGAACCACCGGATCACTATGTCCTACTTTCGTACCTGCTCGACTTGTCAGTCTCGCAGTTAAGCACGCTTATGCCATTGCACTATCAACACGATGTCCGACCGTATCTAGCGTACCTTCGAACTCCTCCGTTACACTTTAGGAGGAGACCGCCCCAGTCAAACTGCCTACCATGCACTGTCCCCGATCCGGATAACGGACCAAGGTTAGAACCTCAAACAAACCAGGGTGGTATTTCAAGGTTGGCTCCACGAGAACTAGCGTCCCCGCTTCAAAGCCTCCCACCTATCCTACACAGATTGGTTCAAAGTCCAATGCAAAGCTACAGTAAAGGTTCATGGGGTCTTTCCGTCTAGCCGCGGGTAGATTGCATCATCACAAACATTTCAACTTCGCTGAGTCTCGGGAGGAGACAGTGTGGCCATCGTTACGCCATTCGTGCAGGTCGGAACTTACCCGACAAGGAATTTCGCTACCTTAGGACCGTTATAGTTACGGCCGCCGTTTACTGGGACTTCAATCAAGAGCTTGCACCCCATCATTTAATCTTCCAGCACCGGGCAGGCGTCACACCCTATACGTCCACTTTCGTGTTTGCAGAGTGCTGTGTTTTTATTAAACAGTCGCAGCCACCAGTTTATTGCAACCCTTTCACCCTCATGGAGTAAACCAATCAAGCTACCGGGGCGTACCTTTTCCCGAAGTTACGGTACCAATTTGCCGAGTTCCTTCTCCCGAGTTCTCTCAAGCGCCTTAGAATACTCATCTCGCCCACCTGTGTCGGTTTGCGGTACGGTCTCGTATGACTGAAGCTTAGAGGCTTTTCTTGGAACCACTTCCGATTGCTTCGTGAGCAAGCTCACTCGTCCCATCCCCTTGAATTCCGCGCCCGGATTTGCCTAAGCGCCTTCTATGAGACAGAAACTGACTATTCCAACAGTCAGACAACCTTCCGCGATCCGTCCCCCCATCGCATCATACGACGGTGCAGGAATATTAACCTGCTTCCCATCAGCTACGCATCTCTGCCTCGCCTTAGGGGCCGACTCACCCTGCTCCGATGAACGTTGAACAGGAAACCTTGGGCTTACGGCGTGGAGGCTTTTCACCCCCATTATCGCTACTCATGTCAGCATTCGCACTTCTGATACCTCCAGCATCCTTTACAAGACACCTTCGCAGGCTTACAGAACGCTCTCCTACCATATGCTTACGCATATCCGCAGCTTCGGTGACTGGCTTAGCCCCGTTACATCTTCCGCGCAGGACGACTCGATCAGTGAGCTATTACGCTTTCTTTAAATGATGGCTGCTTCTAAGCCAACATCCTGACTGTTTTAGCCTTCCCACTTCGTTTTCCACTTAGCCAATCTTTGGGACCTTAGCTGGCGGTCTGGGTTGTTTCCCTCTTGACGCCGGACGTTAGCACCCGACGTCTGTCTCCCAAGCTCGCACTCATCGGTATTCGGAGTTTGCAATGGTTTGGTAAGTCGCAATGACCCCCTAGCCATAACAGTGCTCTACCCCCGATGGTGATACTTGAGGCACTACCTAAATAGTTTTCGGAGAGAACCAGCTATTTCCAAGTTTGTTTAGCCTTTCACCCCTACCCACAGCTCATCCCCTAATTTTTCAACATTAGTGGGTTCGGACCTCCAGGGCGTGTTACCGCACCTTCATCCTGGCCATGAGTAGATCACTTGGTTTCGGGTCTACACCCAGCGACTGATCGCCCTATTCGGACTCGATTTCTCTACGGCTTCCCTATCTGGTTAACCTTGCCACTGAATGTAAGTCGCTGACCCATTATACAAAAGGTACGCAGTCACGGAACAAGTCCGCTCCTACTGTTTGTATGCACACGGTTTCAGGATCTATTTCACTCCCCTTCCGGGGTTCTTTTCGCCTTTCCCTCACGGTACTGGTTCACTATCGGTCGATTACGAGTATTTAGCCTTGGAGGATGGTCCCCCCATATTCAGACAGGATGTCACGTGTCCCGCCCTACTTGTCGTACGCTTAGTACCACCGGTCCGATTTCACATACGGGGCTATCACCCGCTATGGCTCCTATTTCCAGAGGATTCTGTTATCGGTCCGACTATCACGTACAGGCTCCTCCCATTTCGCTCGCCGCTACTTTGGGAATCTCGGTTGATTTCTTTTCCTGCAGCTACTTAGATGTTTCAGTTCGCCGCGTTCGCCTTGCATACCTATGTATTCAGTATGCAATACCCTAAAAGGGTGGGTTGCCCCATTCGGAAATCTGCGGATCAAAGTGTGTTTGCTCACTCCCCGCAGCTTATCGCAAGCTACTACGTCCTTCATCGCCTGTAATCGCCAAGGCATCCACCATGTGCACTTATTCGCTTGTCCCTATAACGTTAGCCTCTTCATTCTTTCAAACGAAAAGAGCGCTACAGGGATAAGAAAGTACAACGTTGTTGCTTGTTTGTTGATACATACAATCATTACCCATCGATTCGCTTTTTACGGCAAACCGATCAATAAATAATCTTTACTTCTTCCAGATTGTTAAAGAACGAAACAGCTTTGATCGCTAAAAGATCAAACCTAAATCCTGGTGTTGTGATCAACACTGACTTACGTTTGCGCTTTTGGTAAAACGTGGTGGAGGATGACGGGATCGAACCGACGACCCCCTGCTTGCAAAGCAGGTGCTCTCCCAGCTGAGCTAATCCCCCTGTGGGTATTACATACTGGTAGGTCTGGCTGGACTAGTGTCCACCTTACCCCCGGGTTTGTTTCTGCTGGTAGGGCTGGTTGGACTCGAACCAACGACCCCCGCGTTATCAACACGGTGCTCTAACCAGCTGAGCTACAGCCCCAACGCGGTGCTACGACGACTACTGTTTCTTCTCTTACTAACAGCCGATAAGTGTGAACATTTGAAGCGTGAAGCATTGCTGCTTCGTGCAAACTCTAGAAAGGAGGTGATCCAGCCGCACCTTCCGATACGGCTACCTTGTTACGACTTCACCCCAGTCACGAATCCTACCGTGGTAAGCGCCCTCCTTACGGTTAAGCTACCTACTTCTGGTAAAACCCGCTCCCATGGTGTGACGGGCGGTGTGTACAAGACCCGGGAACGTATTCACCGCGACATGCTGATCCGCGATTACTAGCGATTCCAACTTCATGCAGTCGAGTTGCAGACTACAATCCGGACTACGATACACTTTCTGCGATTAGCTCCCCCTCGCGGGTTGGCGGCGCTCTGTATGTACCATTGTATGACGTGTGAAGCCCTACCCATAAGGGCCATGAGGACTTGACGTCATCCCCACCTTCCTCCGGTTTGTCACCGGCAGTCTCATTAGAGTGCCCTTTCGTAGCAACTAATGACAAGGGTTGCGCTCGTTGCGGGACTTAACCCAACATCTCACGACACGAGCTGACGACAGCCATGCAGCACCTGTGTACTGGTTCTCTTTCGAGCACTCCCCAATCTCTCAGGGATTCCAGCCATGTCAAGGGTAGGTAAGGTTTTTCGCGTTGCATCGAATTAATCCACATCATCCACCGCTTGTGCGGGTCCCCGTCAATTCCTTTGAGTTTTAATCTTGCGACCGTACTCCCCAGGCGGTCTACTTCACGCGTTAGCTGCGTTACCAAGTCAATTAAGACCCGACAACTAGTAGACATCGTTTAGGGCGTGGACTACCAGGGTATCTAATCCTGTTTGCTCCCCACGCTTTCGTGCATGAGCGTCAATCTTGACCCAGGGGGCTGCCTTCGCCATCGGTGTTCCTCCACATATCTACGCATTTCACTGCTACACGTGGAATTCTACCCCCCTCTGCCAGATTCTAGCCTTGCAGTCTCCAATGCAATTCCCAGGTTGAGCCCGGGGATTTCACATCAGACTTACAAAACCGCCTGCGCACGCTTTACGCCCAGTAATTCCGATTAACGCTTGCACCCTACGTATTACCGCGGCTGCTGGCACGTAGTTAGCCGGTGCTTATTCTTCAGGTACCGTCATTAGCAAGAGATATTAGCTCTCACCGTTTCTTCCCTGACAAAAGAGCTTTACAACCCGAAGGCCTTCTTCACTCACGCGGCATTGCTGGATCAGGCTTTCGCCCATTGTCCAAAATTCCCCACTGCTGCCTCCCGTAGGAGTCTGGACCGTGTCTCAGTTCCAGTGTGGCTGGTCGTCCTCTCAGACCAGCTACTGATCGATGCCTTGGTAGGCTTTTACCCTACCAACTAGCTAATCAGATATCGGCCGCTCCACGAGCATGAGGTCTTGCGATCCCCCACTTTCATCCGTAGATCGTATGCGGTATTAGCGTAACTTTCGCTACGTTATCCCCCACTCCAGGGTACGTTCCGATATATTACTCACCCGTTCGCCACTCGCCACCAGAGCAAGCTCCGTGCTGCCGTTCGACTTGCATGTGTAAGGCATGCCGCCAGCGTTCAATCTGAGCCAGGATCAAACTCTTCAGTTTAATCTCTGTTACTTTGCCGTTTTACCGGCACCGTCATTGCTGACGGGTCGCTCACTCAAAAAACTGACAGGCTACTTCCGAAGAAGTATCCTATTTCATTATTTCTTGTGAACATTTGATATTTTAAGTATGACGCCAATCCGAAGATCGGCGCTGCACTGCATCAAATGTCCACACTTATCGACTGTTAATTGTTAAAGAACTGTATTCGGTACTGCTTTCGCGCTATCGACAAAGCGTTGTGTTTGTCAGCTGCGAAGAAGAAAGAGTATGAGGCATTTCGCTAAATCCGTCAACATCTTCTTTTCTGCTACATCGCCGTTTCCGGTGATCCTCAAGTGCCGCATTTGACTGCGTCTCATTGGGGAGGCGAACTATAGCCAAGTCCTGGCCAGGAAGCAAGCTTTATCCAGAGAAATCTTCGCGTGCAGCGTAAAATGGCTGTTTTTCCTCGATCCCTGCCGTCATGACCATCCTGCTCTCCACCCTCAACGCCCGCTATACCCACGCTTCGCTGGGCTTGCGCTACCTGCTGGCCAACATGGGGCCGCTGCAGGCACAGACGCGGCTGCAGGAATTCGTCATCGGCACCAAGACCACGGAGCTGGTCGAACGCATCCTGATCAACAAGCCGCGCATCATCGGTTTCGGCGTATATATATGGAACGTCGAGGAAACCACCAAACTGGTGGCCATGCTCAAGCGCGTGGCGCCCGAGGTCGCCATCGTGCTGGGCGGGCCGGAAGTGTCGCATGAGGCGGGCGAGCAGGAGATCGTCAGGCTGGCCGACTACCTGATCACGGGCTGGGGCGACGTCACCTTCCCCAAGCTGTGCGGCGAGATCCTCCATGGCCCCAAGCCGCTGATGAAGATCCACGCAGGCGTGCAGGCGCCGCTGGCGGAACTGCAGCTGCCCTACTCTTTATATACGGACGACGATATCCGCCACCGCACGATCTACGTGGAAGCGTCGCGCGGCTGCCCGTTCAAGTGCGAATTCTGCCTGTCCGCGCTGGACAAGACGGCATGGCCCTTTGCCCTGGAAAATTTCCTGGCAGAAATGGAATCCTTGCATGCGCGCGGCGCCCGCCTGTTCAAGTTCGTCGACCGCACCTTCAATCTGAACATCAAGACCAGCCTGAAGATCATGCAGTTCTTCCTGGACAAGATCGAGGCCAATCCCAACGATCCCATCTACGCCCACTTCGAACTGGTGCCAGACCATCTGCCGGACGCCTTGAAAGAAGGCATCAGCAAGTTCCCGCCCGGCGCGCTGCAGTTCGAGATCGGCATCCAGAGTTTCAATCCGGACGTACAATCGCTGGTCAGCCGCAAGCAGGACAATCAAAAGGCAGCCGATAACATCCGCTGGCTGTGCGAGGAATCGAACGCCCACTTGCACGTGGACTTGATCGCCGGCTTGCCGGGCGAGGATGAAGCGAGCTTTGCTGCCGGCTTCAACAAGCTGGTGGCCCTGAAACCGCATGAAATCCAGTTCGGCATATTAAAACGGCTGCGCGGCACGCCCATCATCCGCCACACGGAGAATTTCGGCATGGTGTTCGACCCGCACCCGCCCTACACCATCCTGGCCAATAAGCAGCTCGATTTCATGAGCATGCAGCGCCTCGTGCGCTTCGCCCGCTACTGGGACCTGGTGGCCAACTCGGGCCGCTTCGCCAATACGGTGCAATGGATGCTGGGCGATGCGCCGTTTGAAAACTTCATGGACTTTTCGAACTGGCTGTACGCGCACACGGACGCCACGCACCGCATCGCCATGGAGCGCCTGGCCAAGCTGGTGGCGCAATGGCTGCAGACGCGCGGCATGAGCGCGGCGGAAGCCAACGCCCTCGTCGCCAGCGACTATGCGGGCGGCGCGCAAGCGGCCGCGCACGCCAAGCCGGCCGAAACGGACGCGGGCAGCGCCAAGGTACGCCCGGACATCGCCCTGCCGCAGCGGCAGGCGCGCCACCTGGCATCCTGACAGGCCGGTGATCGAACAGCGGTGGCGGTCTGCGCCATTCTCCCTTAAACTGGCACGATGCCGACTGTACAATCGCCGAAACTGACCCTCTCCCAGACCAGCTCCCAACAGGGAGCCGTCGTCACTGCCAGCGGCACCTGGCAGGTGCACGCGCTGGCGCATGACAATGCCATCAAGGCCATCGACGCCCAGCTCAAGCCCCTGCAGGGCGACGCCAACGCCCACTGGGACCTGTCGCAGATCGACAGCATGGACCATATCGGCGCCCAGCTGTTCTGGAATGCCTGGGGCAAGCGGCGCCCCGCGCAGCTGACCCTGGCGCCGTCGCTGGAAGAGTTTTTCCGGCGCATCGAAGAGACGGGTCCGCTGGAAACGCCGCCCTCGCGCGCCAACCGCCTCACGCCCGTGATGAAGCTAGGCATGGCCATCCTGCTGTTTTTCGAACACTTGAAGGGCTTTATCGCCCTCGTGGGCCAGGTGACGCAGGATATCGGCCGCTTCGCGCGCCATCCCATGCGCGGGCCATGGCGTGAAATTTCCGCCAACATCTTCCATGCGGGCTTCCAGGCGCTGGGCATCACGGCCCTCGTCGGCTTTCTGATCGGCGTCGTGCTGTCCTATCTGTCCGCGCAGCAGCTGCGCGCCTTTGGCGGCGACATTTATCTGGTCAACCTGCTGGGCATGAGCATCATCCGCGAACTGGGGCCGCTCCTGGCCGCCATCCTCGTGGCGGGCCGCTCCGGCTCGTCCATCACGGCGCAGTTGGGCGTCATGCGCGTCACGGAAGAGCTCGACGCCATGCTGGTGATGGGCATTTCGCACGGCTTCCGCCTGATCATGCCAAAAGTGCTGGCCCTGGCCATTTCCATGCCTCTGCTCGTCATCTGGACGGATACGGCCGCCTTGATCGGCGGCATGGTAGCGGCCAAGGTGGAACT
>JAEBUR010000104.1:0-11794 GCA_023014455.1 Amanita exitialis
GCATCGAGATCGACCGCCGCTTGCGCTGCATCAAGGATGTGCGTTGTGAAATGATGCAGGACGCGGGCCACATGCTGCACCACGACCAGCCGGCTGCGCTGGCGCGCCTGGTGGAAGCCTTCCTGCTGGCCTGACTGCGCAAGCGCAACTGTATCGCTAACGCGACTTCCTTATTTGACAGGCAGCGTACAATGAAAACTTCTTCCATGCTGAGCCCGTGCAGGGTATTGTTTTCACATGCTTAAAGTCGACCTGCATTGTCATTCGAATATCTCCGACGGCGTGCTGTCTCCCGCCGCCGTGGCCGCGCACGCCCGCAAGGCGGGCGTGGACGTGTGGGCGCTGACCGACCACGATGAAGTGTCGGGCATCGCCGCCGCGCGCACGGCCGCGCTGGACCTGGGCATGCGCTTCGTGGCCGGCGTGGAAATTTCCATCACCTGGGCCGGCGAGACCGTGCACATCGTCGGCCTGCAGGTCGATGAAGCCAATCCTGGCCTGGTACAAGGCTTGCACCGGACGCGTTCCGGGCGCGACGCGCGCGGCCGCGAGATCGCCCGCCAGCTGGACCTGGCCGGCATTCCCGACGCCTATGAGGGCGCGCTGAAATTCGTCGGCAACCCGGACCTGATGTCGCGCACGCACTTCGCCCGCTACATCGTGGAAACGGGCAAATGTGCGAACATTCCCGACGTGTTCAAGAAATACCTGTCGGAAGGCAAGCCGGGCTACGTGGAACACCGCTGGGCCACCCTGGCCGAAGCCGTGGGCTGGATACGCGGCGCGGGCGGCGTGGCCGTCATCGCCCATCCGGGCCGCTACCGCTTCAGCTACACGGCGCAGGGCGTGCTGTTCGATGAATTCAAGCAACTCGGCGGCGTGGCCATCGAAGTCGTCACGGGCAGCCACAGCCCCGACCAGTACCCGGAATACGCGCGCCTGGCGAACGACTACGGCTTCCTCGCCTCGCGCGGCACGGACTTCCATGCGCCGGGCGAGTCGCGCGTGGACTTTGCCATGCTGCCGCCATTGCCAGCCAACGTCACGCCCATCTGGCACGACTGGTTCTAGCTTGCAGCCAGGCAAATCTGCTGCGCGGCGCGACTTGCGGCCGGCGATGCTCACTGTGCTTTAGCACAGCTGCGCTTCTCGGCCACAATTCACATCCGCTCGCGACGATTTTCCTGGCTGCCGATGCGCCGGAGTGTCGCCATTTCGCCATGGCGGCTTGAAAATGTGCCTGCCGGTACTTATCTTTTCGTTATTCTTGTCATATATAGTCACCTGGAGCCATCGCCCATGAAACGTATCGTCCTCTTTATCGCCACCAACCTGGCCGTGATGCTGGTGCTGTCCCTCGTCCTCAGTCTGCTGGGTGTGGGTAATCCTGCGCGCGGCAGTACCTTGAATCTGGGCAGCCTGATGGTGTTTTCGCTAGTGGTCGGTTTCACGGGATCGATCTTTTCGCTGCTGATCAGCAAGCCGATGGCCAAGTGGAGCACGGGCGCGCGCGTCATCGACAACCCGACCTCGTCGACCGAATTGTGGCTGGTCAATACCGTGCGGGCCCTGTCCGAGCGGGCCGGCATCGGCATGCCGGAAGTGGCCGTCTACGAGGGCGACGCGAATGCGTTCGCCACGGGTGCCTTCAAGAATTCGGCGCTGGTGGCCGTCTCCACCGGCTTGCTGCAAAGCATGAACCGCGATGAAGTGGAAGCCGTGCTGGGCCACGAGATCGCCCACGTCGCCAATGGTGACATGGTGACATTGACCCTGATCCAGGGCGTGGTGAATACCTTCGTCGTCTTCATGGCCCGCGTGGTGGGTTTCTTTGTGGATAATGTATTGCTGAAAAATAACAACCGCGAGGGCGGCGGGCGCGGCATCGGCTACTTCGTCACCGTCATGGTGTGCGAAGTGATCTTCGGCCTGCTCGCCTCCATCATCGTGGCCTGGTTCTCGCGCCAGCGCGAATTCCGCGCCGATGCGGGCTCGGCCAAGCTGCTGGGCAGCCCCACGCCGATGATGCATGCGCTGGCCCGCCTGGGCGGCGTGCAGCCGGGCGAACTGCCCCAATCGATGCAGGCGCTGGGCATCAGCGGCGGCAATGGCGGCTGGGGCGCCCTGTTCGCCACCCATCCGCCGATCGAGCAGCGCATCGCGGCCCTGCGCGGCGTGCAATAATGACAATCAGTGTCCATCATTCAGAACGCATAAAATGAGTCAATTTTTCCAGATCCACCCCGACAATCCGCAATTGCGCCTGATCAAGCAGGCGGCGCAGATCATCCAGTCCGGCGGCGTCGTGGCCCTGCCCACGGATTCCTGCTACGCGCTCGTGTGCCAGCTGGACGACAAGGGCGCCGTCGAACGCCTGCGCCGCATCCGTGGCGTGGATGAAAAGCATCACCTGACCCTGCTGTGCCGCGACTTGAGCGAGCTGGGCGTGTACGCGCGCGTCGACAACCGCCAGTTCCGCCTGCTCAAGGCGGCCACGCCGGGCGCCTACACCTTCATCCTGGAAGCGACCAAGGAAGTGCCGCGCCGCCTCAGCCACCCCTCGCGCAAGACCATCGGCCTGCGCGTGCCGCAGCACCGCATCGTGCAATGCCTGCTGGAAGAGCTGGGCCAGCCCCTGCTGGGCGCCACCCTGACCCTGCCGGGCGACGAAGAGAGCCTGACGGACGCGGACACCATCCGCGAGCGGCTGGAAAAGCTCGTCGACCTGATCATTGACGGCGGCGTCTGCGCGCACGGCCCCAGCACCGTGATCGACCTGACGGGGCCGGAGCCGGAAGTGGTGCGCGTGGGACGCGGCGACCCGGCCGCGCTGGGCCTGTAGGCGATGGCATTTACCTGTCTTTACACCACCTGAAAAAACCGTGGCGCGCGAAGGCAAGTTGTGGCCAGGAAGCGCCGGCGTACAGTACGGGGGCGCCATTCCGGTGCACATCGCAGGCCGCAGATCGCGGCACGCCGCAGGTTTTGACAGGTGTTCTTAATGGCAACATAAGAAAGAGGCTCCGGTGCCTCTGGTAGAATCGCGGTCATGAGCGATTTCAATACGATAGTCCAGACCGTTGCGGTGTACCTGGTACCGGTGCTGTTTGCCATTTCCCTGCACGAGGCGGCGCATGGCTATGCCGCCCGTTATTTCGGCGATCCCACGGCCTCGAACGAGGGCCGCCTGAGCCTCAATCCCATTCGGCATATCGATCCTTTCGGCACGATATTGCTGCCCTTGATGCTGTATTTCACGATCCAGGTGCCGTTCGGCTATGCCAAGCCCGTGCCCGTCGATTTCAGCCGGTTGCGCAATCCGAAGAAGCAGATGGCCTGGGTGGCGTTTGCCGGCCCCGGCGCCAATTTCGCCATGGGCCTGGGCTGGATGATCGCCTTCGTCGTGCTCAGCGTGCTGCCGCCGACGGAAATGGGCATGTTTTTCCGCAAGATGGCCGGCGCCGGCGTCAGCGTCAATGCGGCCATGTTCGTCTTCAACCTGATTCCCGTGCCGCCGCTCGACGGCGGGCGCATCATGACGGGCCTGCTGCCGATGCAGCTGGCGCGTCCCTACGCCAGCATCGAACGCTACAGCCTGTATGTCTTCGGCGCCCTGGTGCTGCTGATGTACACGGGCATCTTGAATCGCGTCTTGCTGGCGGCAATCGAATTTGTCATTGGCATTTTTGTCACGCTGGTCACTCCCCTGACCGCCATATTGACCTGATGCACGTAAATAACTGATGGAAGTACCGATGCAAGCAACTGAACAAGCAGTAGAGATGGATACGATTTCCGGCTGGGTGCGCCGCTGGGCGCCCCTCATCCCCGGCGGCGAAGTGCTGGACCTGGCCTGCGGCAGCGGCCGCCATGCGCGCCACCTGGTGACCCTGGGCCACCCCGTGATCGCGCTGGACCACGATCCGGAAATGCTGGAAAAGGCGGCCGGCCCCGGCATCGTCACCTCGCTGGTGGACCTGGAAGCGCCCGGCGCCGTGTGGCCGTTCGCGGCCGGGCGCTTTGCCGGCATCGTCGTCACCAATTATCTGCACCGGCCCCTGCTGGAGGCGATGATCGCCAGCCTGGCGCCCGATGGCGTGCTGCTGTACGAAACCTTTGCCGATGGCAATGAACAGTTCGGCAAGCCGTCGAATCCGAAATTCCTGCTGAAGGAAGGCGAGCTGCTGGCCTGGGCGCTGGAGCATGGCTTGCGCGTGGTGGCGTATGAAGATGGGCGGGTGGAACAGCCAAAAGCTGCTCTGGTGCAACGAATTTGCGCCGTCCGGCCAGATTTTCCACGGTTGGCAGCCCTGCTGCCGACGTTTTGAACGGGCTTTCTAAGTCAGAATGCACCACAGGCGCGGGCTATCCGCTACAATCGTTGTTTTATTTATCGGCGCTATAAACTTACTATGATCAAGGGCAGCATTGTAGCAATCGTCACCCCGATGCACGCGGACGGCAGTCTGGACTTTCCAGGTCTGCGCAAGCTGATCGACTGGCATATTGCCGAGGGGACGGACGGCATCGTCATCGTTGGCACCACGGGCGAATCGGCAACAGTGAGCGTGGAAGAGCACTGCGAACTGATCCAGTTGACCGTCGAGCACGCCAAGGGACGCATTCCTATCATCGCCGGCGCCGGTGGCAATTCCACGGCCGAAGCCATCAAACTGACGCGCTATGCGAAAGAAGCGGGCGCCGATGCTGTCTTGCAAGTGGTGCCGTACTACAACCGTCCTACCCAGGAAGGCATGTACCAGCACTTCAAGGCCATCGCCGAAGCCGTCGACATTCCCGTGATCCTGTACAACGTGCCGGGCCGCACGGTTGCCGACATGAGCAACGAGACCATCGTGCGCCTGTCGGCCATCCCGAATATCGTTGGCGTGAAAGATGCAACGGGCAATATCGGCCGCGGCGTCGATTTGCTGCGTCTGGTGCCGGCCGACTTCGCCGTGTACTCGGGCGATGATCCGACGGCCATGGCGCTGATGTTCTGCGGCGGCCACGGCAACATTTCCGTGACGGCCAACGTCGCCCCGCGCGCCATGCACGAGCTGTGCGTGGCAGCCATGGCGGGCGAGCGCGCCACGGCCATTGCCATCAATAACAAAGTTTTCCCCCTGCACCAGAAATTGTTTGTCGAGCCTAATCCGGTGCCCGTCAAATGGGCGCTGGCCGAAATGGGCATGATGCCTGCGGGCATACGCTTGCCACTGGTGCCGCTGGCGGAGAATTGCCATGCCACCGTGCGCGACGCCTTGCGCGACGCGGGTGTCCTGTCTTAAGCCCGGACTTTATGCCCGGACTCGACCAGTCCGGACCTTCCCTGATTTCAGCTGCTACTTAGCTTCTTATCCAGTTACGACATGACTAATTGCAAGAAAACCAAACCGGCGCCCGCCACCATCGCCGTCCGCGGCATCGTCATCGGCGCCGTCGCAGCCAGCCTCGCGGGCTGCGGCATGATCAGTTCGGTGGTTGGTGGCGACAAGGTCGACTACAAGTCGGTCAAGAAAGCCAGCACCCTGGACGTGCCGCCTGACCTGACGCAATTGCAACAGGACAACCGCTACTCCCTGCCGGATTCGAAAAACGGCGTGGCCACGGCTTCCGGCTACAATGCCCAGCGCAACGCCGTGGCGGGTACGCCCGTCGTCGTGGGCGCCGATGGCGCGGTTGGCGTGGTGCCCGTCACGGCGGGTGGCGTCAAGGTCGAGCGCGCTGGCAACCAGCGCTGGCTGGTGGTCAAGCAGTCGCCTGAAGTGCTGTGGCCGCAACTCAAGCAGTTCTGGGAAGATTCGGGCTTCACCATCGCCGTGGACCAGCCGACGGCGGGCATCATGGAAACCGAGTGGAACGAAAACCGCGCCAAGGTGCCGCAGGACTTTATCCGCAGCACCATCGGCAAGGCCTTCGATTCGCTGTACTCGACGGGTGAAAAAGACAAGTTCCGCACCCGCGTGGAACGCCTGGCCGACGGCTCGACGGAAATCTACATCAGCCACCGCGGCGTGGAAGAGGTCGTTACTGGCCGCGACAAGGAAACCACCACCTGGACGGCGCGTCCCAACGATCCGGGCCTGGAAGCGCAATTCCTGGCCAAGCTGATGACGCGCCTGGGCGCGGCCAGCGACGACGCGCAGGCGAAGACGGCCGTCGATGCCGCCATCGTGCAGCCGCAGCACGCCAAGCTGGTGGGCGACGCCGCCACGCCGGCGCGCGCCATCGAAGTCGACGAAGGTTTTGACCGCGCCTGGCGCCGTGTCGGCCTGGCGCTGGACCGCGTCGGCTTCACCGTGGAAGACCGCGACCGCACGCAGGGTACGTATTTCGTGCGCTACGTCGATCCCGACGTCACCAAGAAAGACGGTTTCTTCTCGAAACTGTTCAGCTGGGGCTCGTCGTCCGACAAGGACAAGGAAGCGCAGCGCTACCGCGTCCTCGTCAAGGCCGGCAATGGCTCGACCAGCCTGGTCAGCATCCTCAGCAACGAAGGCAAGCCGGACGTCTCGCCCGTGGCCGAGAAGATCCTGGGCCTGCTGAACGACCAGTTGAAATAAGCAGGATGATGGCGGCAGGGTGTAAAACCTGCCGCGCACTAAAAAAGGCTGGCTCCGGAAACGGGGTCAGCCTTTTTTATTATGCAGGCACCTGGGCGCAGCAACGCCCAACAGGACCGCAGCGAGCGACGATGAGTTGTGGACAGGAGGCGCAAGCATGCTTGAGTGCAGGGGCGCCGACGCCGGGCCGGTGCGCATCGCAGGCCGCACAGCGCGGCGCGCAGCAGGTTTGGTTGGGCGTTTGCCCAATAAAAAAGCCGGCCCGAAGGCCGGCTTTCTCTAGTGCAGGGTGCTAAATTACTTAGCAGCCGATGCAGCAGCCGAAGCAGCCGAAGCAGCGTCGGTAGCGGCCGAAGCGGCAGCCGAAGCAGCAGCAGCAGCGTCGGTAGCGGCCGAAGCAGCAGCGTCAGCAGCAGCAGCTGGAGCAGCTTCAACTGCTGGTGCTGGTGCTGGGGTTTCAACTACTGGTGCTGGTGCAGGAGCTTCTTCTTTTTTGCTGCAAGCAGCCAGAGCAACAACCATCAGGGAGGCGATCAGCAGGGATTTTTTCATTTGTTTTCCTTAATTATTTCAAAAAATAAATCAACATTGTTGCGATGAATAATTACCGGTAATTATCGCTCGTTAGGTCGTCTTCGAAGGCTTTTCGTACCAGGTGGTGCCTGCCAGACAACGGAAACTTCCTAACCGAATATTATAGCGATTTTTGGTGCGTCGCAATAGGAGCAAGAGGCAAAATCGCAACTATTTTGTGATATCGCAATAATTGCCGAAGCAAATTGCAAGCAAGTGTAAGTGTTTTGCGAAAGCGCGACAAAACGATATAAAAATATTATGTTTTATTGCGCTAGCGCAGAAGCTCTTATCCTGGTTGCGGTAATACCAATGCGGCTATGCGGCGCACATTCAGGCCAGTTCTATCCAGCCATCCTGATACCACGTATATAACGCATCCATCACGTCATCGGAAGCCAGGGCCACGGCGGCGCCGTCAAGCGCGCGTTCGTTTGCCAGGGTTTCCAGGGCCGCTTTATCGGCCTTGCCAATGGCAAACGATTCGCCATTGATAAAGACATTCTTGCCACGATACAGCATCAACGTCTTGCGCGACAACACGACACCCTTCTTCCGTGCGGCGTCCGTGAAGCGGCCCACCGTCAGGGGCTTCGACAGTGGCGTAAAGAATACATTGTGCTTCGGTTCCGACAGGTGCTCGCCCAGGAAGATGGTCACGTCTTCTTCCGTGAAGCGCACCTTGTTCATTTCTTCCGTGATGGTGGCGAGCATGTCGCGGGGGATTTCGGCCGGCTTGGCGGAGGCTTTCAAGTCAGGATCGCTGTAAATGCCCGGCAAGTCGATGGAATCGGCCATGAACTGCAAAAAGGCTTCGCCCAGTTCCTGGAACGATGGCGAGCGGAAACCGATCGAATACGTCTGGCAATCGCCGATGGCCACGCCGTCGTGCGCGTAGTGGGGCGGCAGGTACAGCATGTCGCCCGGTTCCAGGGTGAATTCCTCGTCCGGCGTGAAATTGCTGAGGATTTTCAGCGGCAGGCCGTCGATCAGGCTCAGGTCCTTCTGCGCGCCGATGCGCCAGTGGCGCTTGCCCTGGCCTTGCAGCAGGAACACGTCGTAGGAATCGAAATGGGGACCCACGCCGCCGCCATCGGTGGCGAAGCTGACCATCAGGTCGTCGAGGCGCGCATCGGGCAGGAAGCGGAACTGGCGCAGCAGGGCGTCGGCCTTGGCGCTGTGCAGGTTGGCGCCCTGCACCAGCAGGGTCCATTCCTTCTGTTTCAGCGGAGGCAGGCTGGTCAACGGACCTTGCTGCATGTTCCAGTGGCCGTCGGCATGGCTGACGAGGCGCGATTCGACGTGGTCCAGGGTGGCCAGCTCGGCCAGGGCCTTGAAATCGAACAGGGCCTTGAAGCCTGGCACGGCTTGCCGGATCAGCAAGGGTTTTTTATGCCAGTAGTCGCGCAGGAATTGCGCAGGCGTGATATCGCCGAGGAGAGTTAATGTTTTCATGCGCCCATTATAACAACCGGAAATGCAGGAATGCGCCTGCCGTTGGCGGCGTGAAGGTATAATTTGCCAGCTTATACAATGAAAGGAAGCATAATGAAGATTGCCAAGAATACGGTCGTGACTGTCAACTACAAACTGTCAGACGCGCAAGACAATCTGATCGAAGATGGCCGCCAGCCGATGGTCTACCTGCACGGTGATTATGAAAACACCCTGCCGAAGATCGAAGAAGAGCTCGACGGCAAGGAAGTTGGCTATTCCAACACGATCCAGATCGAACCGGATGATGCTTTCGGTGAATACGATCCCGCCCTGGTCAAGGTCGAGCCGCGCAACCGCCTGCCGGAACCGTTGGAAGTGGGCATGCAGTTCGAAGGCATGCCGGAAAGCGATTCGACGGACGAAGAAGCGATGATCTTCACCGTGACCGATATCGCCGACGACAAAGTCGTGCTGGACGGCAACCATCCGCTGGCCGGCATCGCGCTGCGCTTCTCGCTGACCGTCGCTGACGTGCGCGCAGCCACCGACGAAGAAATCGCCCATGGCCACGTGCATGGCGCGCATGGCCACGACCATGGCGATGAAGATGATGAAGGCGAAGAGGGCGACCACTTCCGCACCCATCCTATTCATTAATACCTGAGCAAACCTGCTGCGCGGCGCGTGTTGCGGCCGGCGATGCTCACCGGCCCGGCGTCCCTGTACTCCAGTACGGTTGGGCTTCTCGGCCACAAAGCACTGCCGCTCGCGGCGGTTTTGTCAGGCGTCGTGACGCCTGTTGTTGCTTGGATAAAGGCTGGCTTTGCGTCAGCCTTTATTGATTGCGGCGCACGTTTATCGGCGCAGCGTCGACGCCCTGGCCCGTGCCTGCGTCGAGGGCCGGCTGGCCCGTTGACGCACCTCAAATAGCGGCGTCTTTCCGGGGCGCACGGCGATGGCGGACCAGTCGCTGTCGATGCTGACGTGGCCCAAGTTGCCTTTCCAGCGGATTTTCGGCCCCTCGCTCCTGGCGGCGGCTTTCTTGCCCTTGCCGTCCTTGCCCTCCGTTTCGCTGCCGCCCGTATCGACCAGCAATACCTTGCCGCTGAATTTCTTCGCCAGGGTGCGGATCTGCTTGCGCGGTCCGGCAAAGCCATCCTGTTTCGAGCTGAAGCTGGGCAGCAGCGAACTGTCGTCGTCGTCCAGCACGCCCACGTCGCCATCGGAAAACAGCACGATGCCGTCGAGCTGCTTGCGCTGCGCCATGGCGAACAAGCGCTGCAGCCAGGAACGGTTGGCCACGAGACGGTCTTCGAATTCGCTGTTGCGGCCCGCTTCCGGCAGGAAGTGGTTGTTGTTCGCGGGCAAGTTGACGGTGGCAAACAGCACGCCGCCGTATTCCCAGTGGGCATTTTCCGCATAGCTGCGGAATTTTGCCGTCGACGACAATCGCGACAGGGTCAGCTTGCGCTGGCCCAGGCTCTGGTCATCCGCAAAATACACGTCGCGCAGGCGGTTCAGGCGTTCGATGGCGTTGATGCGGCCGCGCGAATTGCGGCAGCTGGCCCAGTCGCTGGCCGACAGCGAGACGATCAGCGGCGGGGCGCTGGCATCCAGCAAATCCTTGCGCTGGCCATACAGCTTGTCGCTGCACGACTCGCTGGCGGCCTTGATGCCCGTCGCCACGACGAAGGCGGCATTGAAGGCGCTCGTCTCGGCGATGGCTTTTTTCAGGGGCGCGTCGTCCGGCCCCGCCTTGAAGGAGTGGCCCAGCACGGCAAACTCGAAGCCGGCCTGGTCGCCAGGGGCGGCCAGCGCCCCTGGCCACGCCAGGCTGGCGGCCAGCAGGCCGGCTGCCAGCAGGGGCAGGCGAGCGATGCTGCGCCGGAGCGTCATGCGGCGGCCAGCCGTTTCAACTGGTACAGCTGTTCCAGCGCATCGCGCGGCGTGAGCGCATCCGGGTCGAGGTCGGCGATGGCGTCGAGCAAGGCTTGCTGCGCCGCGTTCAGCGCGGCCAGCGGCGCCGCCGCCTCTTCTTCCTCTTGCGCGTACGGATCGGCAGCCGGCATGGCGAACAGGTCGCGCTGCGGCGTGGCGTCGAGCGCCTGCGCTTCCAGGCGCGCCAGGTGCTTGCGCGCCGCCTTGATCACGGGCTGCGGCACGCCGGCCAGCTGCGCTACCTGCAAGCCGTAGCTCTGCGAGGCGGGGCCGGCCTGCACGGCGTGCAGGAAGACGATGCTGTCCTTGTGTTCGACGGCGGACAAATGCACGTTGGCGGCGCTGGGATGACTGTCCGGCAGTTGCGTCAGCTCAAAGTAGTGCGTGGCAAACAGGGTGAAACTACGGCTGGTATCGATCAGATGGCGCGCGATGGCCCAGGCCAGGGCCAGGCCGTCGAAGGTGGAAGTGCCGCGGCCCACTTCATCCATCAGCACCAGGGAGTGCTCGGTGGCGCCGTTCAGGATGGCGGCCGATTCCGTCATTTCCACCATGAAGGTCGAGCGTCCGCCCGCCAGGTCGTCGGTGGCGCCGATGCGCGTGAAGATGCGGTCGATGGGGCCGATCGTCGCGGAAGCGGCCGGCACGTAGCTGCCCACGTAGGCCAGCAGGGTGATCAGGGCCACCTGGCGCATGAAGGTCGATTTACCGCCCATGTTCGGGCCGGTGATCAGCAGCAGCCGGCGCTCGTTGACGAAGCGGCAGTCGTTGGCGATGAAGCGCTCGATCTGCTTTTCCACCACCGGGTGGCGGCCTTCGACGATGTTGATGCATGGTTCGTCGACCAGTTGCGGCGCGGCCCAGTTGTGCTGCTGCGCATGTTCCGTCAGGGCATTCAGGGTGTCGAGCTGGGCCAGGCCCTGCGCAATGGTCTGCAAGGTGCCGATGTGTGGCGCCAGGTCGGCCAGCAGCAGGTCGTACAGCAGTTTTTCGCGCACGAGGGCCTTGTCCTGCGCCGACAGGGCCTTGTCCTCGAACACCTTGAGTTCCGGCGTGATGTAGCGCTCGGCGTTTTTCAGGGTCTGGCGGCGGCGGTAGTCGTCCGGCACCTTGTCCGTCTGGCCGTGCGTGACTTCGATGTAGAAGCCATGCACCTTGTTGTATTCGACGCGCAGGTTGGCGATGCCCGTGCGCGCCCGTTCGCGCGTTTCCAGGTCGAGCAGGAACTGGCCCGCGTTTTCCGACAGGGCGCGCAGTTCGTCCAGTTCCGCGTCGAAGCC
>JAEBUR010000105.1:0-11611 GCA_023014455.1 Amanita exitialis
GCGGCTGAGCAATTCATACGTGCGCAGCAGCAGTTCCGCAAAATCGACGACGCCTTCGCGCTGGCACTGGTCGTCGTACAGCTGGTACAGCTCGACCATCTTGCGCTCGTGCGCGTCGTACGCTTCCACGTCCGTGGCGCGCAAGCCCTGGTCCTTGGCGTTGTTGATGAAATACATCACCGTCTTCGGCGGGAATTTCTCATCATCGATGTTGTTTGCCTTCAGCAAGCGCTTGATCACCGACAACTGGTCCTGCGAATCGAGGATCTGGAAGGTTTGCGGCAAGGCGGCGTCGCGGTAGTGCGTGCGCAGCAGGCGGTTGCACAGGCCGTGGAAGGTGCCGATCCACATGCCGCGCGTGTTGATCGGCAGCATGGCCGACAGGCGCGTGAGCATTTCCTTGGCGGCCTTGTTGGTAAAGGTCACGGCCAGGATGCCGGCCGGCGATACCTGCTGGGTCTGGATCAGCCACGCGATGCGGGTAGTCAGCACGCGGGTCTTGCCCGAGCCGGCGCCCGCCAGGATCAGCGCGTTCTGCGCCGGCAGGGTGACGGCGGCCAGTTGTTCGGGATTGAGGTTGTGAAGAAGATTTTGCATGCCGTGATTATACCGGCATGGCTAAAAATACTGTGCATTTGTCCAGCGGTCGCGCCGCATCCGCCGCGCGCACGCTACAATCGGCCTTCCCGTATTGTTGAGGAAAGCGACATCCATGACACCTCCCGGCCATATCGACGGCGCCCGCGTCCTCGCGTGGGCCTGGTCCGCCCGGCCCTTCGGCCATGTTGCCGGCGACGCGGGCGCGGCCCCCGTCGCCATCCATGGCCTGGCCCTGTGCCAGTATGCGGACGAAAACAGCGTCTACCGCTTCAGCTGCGATGCGCAGTGGGACTGCGTGCAGGATGAACGCTACGCCAGCGTGGACGAGGCCAGGGCGCAACTGCCGGCGCAATACCGCGCGGTGGCCGCCTCCTGGCATGCCGCCTGAGCGCCGTTTCAGCGCACCAGCCTGGCCTTGCCTTCGCTGAGCGCCTGGGCAATGACCTGGCGCGTGGTCCGGTCGGCCGCCTTCGACGCCTGTTCCTGCTGACGGCCCAGCTCGCCCATCTGCTTGCCCAGCGTTTCCATCGGCTTGCCCCGCTCATCCATCTGGCGCGACAGCGCGTCCGACTTGGCCATCTCGCGCTCGGTCGCGCTGGCAATGCGGTCGTTGATCTCTTCCATGGCGTCCTGCGCATCTTCCATCTGCTGCTGCAGGCGTTCCACATCGCGCTCGGCGGCGCGGCGCGCGCTGTCCGAGCCAGCCTGTGCCTGGCGGCGCGACGCCTCGCCCAGCTTGCGGCCCAGTTCCCGCTGCTGGCGGCCCAGCGCCTGCAGCTGCTCCGCGTCACGCGTACCGACCCGCGCCTGCGCCAGGCCATGGCTGCCCATCTTGCTGCCCAGCTCGCCCATCGCCCTGCCGTGGGCGCCCATCTGCTTGCCCAGGCTGCCCATCTGTTCGCCCAGCTGCTGCGACGGTTTCCAGGCCGCGCTGACCCGGGCCAGCAGCGCCGGATCCTGCGTGACGTAGCTCTTGCCATCGTCGCGGAACCACAGGAATTGTCCCTTGATCGATGCCTTCAGCTGCTTGATCTGCTGGCCGTCGATGGCGCTGCCGCTCATGGTCACGCTGTCCCGGCCGCTATCGACGAGGGCATAGCCGTCGCCGCTGCCCATGGAAATGTTGATCTGCTTGCTCGGTGGCGCGGGCGGCACAGGGGGCACGGGCGGCTCGGGCGGCTGCACGGCCAGCGCGCTGCCGCCTATCAGGATACCGGCCAGGCTGAGGATCAAACGGTGGGAAATGGACATGGCTGCCTCGTTATCGATATTGTTGGAGCATGTACGGTAGCGTGGCCCCGCGGGCCCTTCCAGCGCCGTGCGACAGGCTGCAAAAAAGGACGCCTGGACGGCAGGCTGGCACGATGGACGGAAACGCCGGGCAAAAAAAATGCGGGGGTCGGAGTCCCCCGCAAAAACCGCCGTGGTACGGCGAGGTTTGACTGTAGCGCCGCGTCATCCAGGCCTCCAGCGGCATGCGACAAATTGCCGGAATGACGGATTGAACGACAGATAGGCGCGATGAATGGAAAACGGCTCGGCCGGCGCGGGGATAAAAAAAGGCTCTGTCCTCGACAAGTAGGGGAACTCACGGTATGGCTGAGGGTCTAACTGAGTGGACCAGCCAGACGGGAGCACCTCATGCAAACAGCCGAATGGAAACGTTTTATTGCCCAGTTTGCCAATCTGAGCCAGCGCCAGCGCCTGGCCGGTATCGCCTTGCTGCATGGGGCCGCATCGCCGGATGCCGCCGTGGCACTGCTCGAAAGCGTGGCCCGGCAACGTTTGCACTGCCCCGCCTGCCAATCCGCACACTGTCACCGCCATGGCCACGCCCACGGGCTGCAGCGCTACCGCTGCGTACCGTGCGGGCGCACCTTCAATGCGCTCAGCGGCACGCCGCTGGCCCGCTTGCGCCACAAGGGACGCTGGCTGGCGTATGCCGATTGCCTGTTGGCATCTGATTCCGTGCGCCAGGCAGGCGCGCCAGCTGGGCGTGCACCGCAACACCACCTTCCGCTGGCGCCACCGGTTTTTAGCCCTGGCAAAAACGGACCGGCCCCATTGCCTGCATGGCATCGCCGAGGCCGACGAACTGTATGTGCTGGAATCGCAAAAGGGGAGCGCGCCATCTGACGCGTCCGGCGCGCCGCCGGGGCGGCCATGCCCGCCAGCGTGGCATTTCCAATGAACAAGTCTGCATCCTCGTGGCGCGCGACCGCACGGGACAGACCCTGGCTTTCGTCACAGGACGAGGCGCGCTGACCACGGCGCAGCTGCATGACTGTTTGTCTCCCGTCATCGACAAGGATGTCTTGCTGGTGACGGACGGCCATGCCGCCTACCGGGCCTTCGCGCGCACAGCGGGCATCAGTCACCAGGCCGTCAACTTGCGCGCCGGCATCCGCGTGCGGGGCGCCGTCCATGTGCAGAACGTCAACGCCTATCACAGCCGCCTGCGGGAATGGCTGCGGCCGTTTCACGGCGTGGCCACGCGCTACCTGCCGAACTACCTGGGATGGCGCTGGATACTCGACGCCGGGCGCATCCGCTCGCCAGAAACCTTATTGAAGGCAACGTTGGGAGCGTTCCCACACTTGATGGTGACATAGCCTAAAAAAAACGGAGGCCGCAGCCTCCGCAAAACGCCGGGGTACGGCGTATTTCATTCAATAGGGCACGTCAGTACAGCACGACGGAGCGAATCGACTCGCCGCTCTTCATCAAGTCGAAACCTTGATTGATATCATCGAGCTTGAGCCGGTGCGTGATCAAATCATCGATATTGAGCTTGCCTTCCATGTACCAGTCGACGATCTTCGGCACGTCCGTGCGCCCGCGCGCGCCGCCGAAGGCGGAACCCTTCCAGACGCGCCCCGTCACCAGCTGGAATGGACGGGTGGAAATTTCCTGGCCGGCCGCCGCCACGCCGATGATGATGGACTGGCCCCAGCCCTTGTGGCAGCACTCGAGCGACTGGCGCATGGTGGTGGTATTGCCGATGCATTCGAAACTGTAGTCGGCGCCGCCATCCGTCAGCTGCACGATGGTGTCCACAACGTTTTCCACCTCGTTGGCGTTGACGAAGTGCGTCATGCCGAACTTGCGGGCGATTTCCTGGCGCGCGGGATTGATGTCCACGCCGATGATTTTATCCGCGCCGACCATCTTCGCCGCCTGGATCACGTTCAGGCCGATGCCGCCCAGGCCGAACACGACCACGTTGGCGCCCGCTTCCACCTTGGCCGTGAACAGCACGGCGCCCACGCCCGTCGTCACGCCGCAGCCGATGTAGCAGACCTTGTCGAAGGGCGCGTCTTCGCGGATCTTCGCCAGGGCGATTTCCGGCACGACGATGTAGTTGGAAAAGGTGGAAGTGCCCATGTAGTGGAAGATGGGCTTGCCGTCGATGGAGAAGCGCGACGTCGCGTCCGGCATCAGGCCGCGGCCCTGGGTGGAGCGGATGGACTGGCACAGATTGGTCTTTTGCGACAGGCAGAACTTGCACTGGCGGCATTCCGGCGTGTACAGGGGAATGACGTGGTCATCCTTCTTCAGGCTTTTCACGCCCGGGCCCACAGTCGACGACGATGCCGGCGCCTTCATGGCCCGAGGATGGACGGGAAGATGCCTTCCGGATCGGCGCCCGACAGGGTGTAGTAATCCGTGTGGCAAATGCCCGTGGCCTTGATCTCGACCAGTACCTCGCCCTCGCGCGGGCCGGCCAGGTCGACTTCTTCGATCGTCAGCGGGGCGCCCGCCTTCCATGCAATCGCTGCTTTGGTTTTCATGTGTGTCCTGTCTATGGTTGAACCAGGCGCGCGAACGCGCCGTATCCTCACATCATAACAAGCCAGGGCGAAAAGCAGGCGCCTGGGAGATGCCCAGCTGGCTTCCCAGCCTCACTTGCTCTTACTTGCTTTTTGCCCGGTTGAGGAAGGCGCCGTGCAGGCCGTTCAGGGTTTCCTCGGCCAGCAGCAGCTGGCTGGCGATTTCATTGATCTTGCGGCGGCTGGAACGGGCATGGTCGCGCAGCACTTCGAAGGCCGTGTTGCGGTCCGTCTGGAACTTGCCCATCAGCAAGCCGACGGCCAGGCTCGTTTCGCGCCCGGCAGCCAGGGCCGCGTTCAGGTTCAGCTCGGTGCGGCGCAGCTGGCGGATCTCGTCGGCGCGCGCCAGGCCCGCTTCGAATGCGGGCATCAAGCGGCCTTCATCGACGGGTTTGACGACATAGCCGACGGCGCCGTAGGCGGCCGCCTGCTTGCCCGATTCGCTGTCGCCGCTGCCGGACAGGAACATGAACGGCACGGCCGTTTCGCCATGCAGGCGCTTGGCCAGCTCCAGGCCGGACATGCCCGGCATGTGGATGTCGAGCAAGGCCAGGTCCGGCTCGCGCTGGGCGATCAGCTGCAGCGCCATTTCGGCGGAATTGGCCAGGGCCGTCTCATAGCCGGCATGGCGCAGGACTTCGCCAAGGAATTCCAACAGGAGCTGGTCATCGTCAACGATCAGGATAAGGCGTTTCGCGGCGGCTGGCTGACTCATGGGTAAAGAGACCTTGTAAATATAGATGCTCTTATTATATGCCGATTATTCGGCAAATCCCCCATCCGTTCCCATGCTCACGCCGCAAACAATTGATTAAATTGCTGCACTGCAATATTCACATCCTTCGCCTCGTCCATCCTGCCAACGACGCTGCTGATGGCCGCCACCATGTCGGCGCCCCGCGCCACCAGCGGCGCCGCGTTCTCCGGCGTCATGCCGCCGATCACCACGCAGGGCAAGGCGATCTCGCGCTTGGCTTGCAGCACGATATCGAGGGGCGTCGTCACCGGATATTTTTTCACCAGCGAGGGATAGAAGCCGCCAAAGGCCACGTAGCTGGCGCCGCCCGCCTCGGCCGTACGAGCCAGGGCCATGTCGCCATAGCACGAGGCGCCCACGATCTTGTCCTTGCCCAGGCGGGCGCGCACCTGCGCGACGGACGCATCCGTGCCGCCCACGTGCACGCCGTCCGCGTCCAGCTCTTCGCACAGCTCGACAAAGTCGTTGATGATGAAGGGCACGCCATACTTGCGGGCCAGGGCCAGCAAGGCGCCCGCCTGCTCGCGCCGCTGCGGCGCGTCGGCGCTCTTGTGACGGTATTGCAGCAAGGCTACGCCTGCCTGCAAGGCTTGCCCGCTCACGTCGAGCAGGCGGTCGGTGTCGTCCCAGTTGGGGGTGACGAGATACAGTCCACGCATGATGTTTTCCTTATTGAATGAATCGCTGCGGCATGAGTTGACCTGGCGCAATCGCATACGCGCCGGCCAGGGCCGCATGGCAATAGCTTTGCGCCTGCGCCAGCGCATCGGGCAGCGCCTGCCCCAGCGCCAGGCGCGCCGCGATGGCGGAGGCCAGGGTGCAGCCGCTGCCATGAAATGCGCCGGGCAGGCGCGGCCAGCGCCAGGCGCGCTCGCCGCCATGGGCATCGACCCAGCGGTTGAGTACCTCGTCGCCTTCGCCATGGCCGCCCGTCACCAGCACGTGCCGGCAGCCTTGCGCAAGCAGGTTTTCCACGCCACCGAGGGCCAGCGCTTCCGGCCCGTTCGGTACGATGATGGTAGTGACTGGCAACAAGGGCGCCAGCGCCAGCACGGCATCGTCCCGGCTCAGCACGTCGCCATGGCCGCTGGCCAGCACGGGATCGAGCACGACGGGCAAGCTTGGGCGGACCAGCCGCCATTGCGCGATCAGCTGCGCGATGGCGGCCGCATTCGCCGCGCTGCCGGGAATGCCGATTTTCACGGCATCGATGGCGATTCTGTCGATCAGCGCCTGCGCCTGGCGGCGCAGCAATTCCGGCGCCACGGGTTCGACGGCAAACACGCGGTCGTTGTCCTGCACCGTCAGCGCCGTGATGACGGGCAAGGCATGCGCGCCCTGGGCCGCGATCGCCAGGATGTCGGCGGCGATGCCGGCGCCGCCGGACGGGTCGGCGCCGGCAAACACGAGCACGCTGGGACGCCGCGTCACCG
Organism: Amanita exitialis; assembly: GCA_023014455.1. NCBI lineage: Eukaryota > Fungi > Basidiomycota > Agaricomycetes > Agaricales > Amanitaceae > Amanita > Amanita exitialis. The sequence continues at coordinate 6,621 of JAEBUR010000105.1, forward strand.
TCACGCCAGCCGGCCCGCCATCGGCGACGACGGCGAGGCGGCGAACTTGCGCGGCATGCGCCCCGCCAGGAACGCTTCGCGCCCCGCCCGCACGGCCAGCTTCATGGCGCGCGCCATGCGCACGGGGTCGCGCGCGCCGGCGATGGCCGTATTCATCAGCACGCCATCGCAGCCCAGTTCCATGGCGATGGCCGCGTCCGACGCCGTGCCCACGCCCGCATCGACGAGCACGGGCACTTTCGCCTGGTCGATGATGAGCGACAAGTTCCACGGGTTCAAGATGCCCATGCCCGAGCCGATCAGGGAAGCGAGGGGCATGACGGCCACGCAGCCGATGTCTTCCAGGATCTTCGCCTGGATGGGGTCGTCGCTGCAGTAGACCATCACGTCGAAGCCATCCTTGACCAGCGCCTCGGCCGCGACCAGGGTTTCCGGCATGTGCGGAAACAGGGTCTTTTCATCGCCCAGCACTTCCAGCTTCACCAGATTGCGCCCGCCCAAGAGCTCGCGCGCCAGCTGCAGGGTGTAGACGGCGTCTTTCGCGTTGTAGCAGCCGGCCGTGTTCGGCAAGATCGTGTACTGGTCGGGCGGCACGAAGTCCAGCAGGCTGGGCGCGTGCGGGTCCTGGCCGATGTTCACCCTGCGGATGGCCACCGTGATGATCTGCGCTTCCGCCGCGTCCGTCGCTTCGCGCGTCTGCGGCAAGTCCTTGTATTTGCCGCTGCCCACCAGCAGGCGCGAGGAGTACTGTTTTCCCGCGATGGTCAGCAGGTCGTTGTTTGTTGCGGTATGCATGTATTCTTCCTTAAATTTTTAAACTTCCAAAGAAAACCGTAGCGAGCGGCGATGATTTGGGGCCGAGACGCGCAACCGTGCTAGAGCACGGTGAGCATCGCAGGCCGCAAAGCGCGCCGCGCAGTAGGTTTGCTTGGACGTTTTCAGCCGCCGCCGATGGCGCGGACTATTTCCACCTGGTCCTGCGTCTGCAAGACCTGTCCCGGCCACGCCTTGCGCGGCACGACGTTGCGGTTGACGGCCAGCGCCAGCGCCTGGTTTTCCAGCGACAGGGCGGCGATCAATTGCTCGAGTGTCTGTCCCGGCGGCACCTGGTGCGGTGTGCCGTTGAGCGTGATATGGATCAATGCAGTCATCGCGCCCTCCTTCAGACTTTGCGATACAGCTCGGCGCCGTTCTTGATGAATTCGATGGCTTTCACTTCCATGCCCTGCTGGAGCGCCTTGTCTTCCGCGATGCCCATGCCGGCCGCGTATTCGCGCACTTCCTGCGTGATCTTCATGGAACAGAAATGGGGGCCGCACATGGAGCAGAAATGCGCCACCTTGGCCGAATCCTTGGGCAGGGTTTCATCGTGGAATTCGCGCGCCTTGGCCGGGTCCAGGCCGATGTTGAACTGGTCGTCCCAGCGGAATTCGAAGCGGGCCTTCGACAGGGCGTTGTCGCGGATCTGCGCGCCCGGATGGCCCTTCGCCAGGTCGGCCGCGTGCGCCGCGATCTTGTAGGTGATGATGCCGTCCTTGACGTCGTTCTTGTTGGGCAAGCCCAAATGCTCCTTCGGCGTCACGTAGCACAGCATGGCCGTGCCGTACCAGCCGATCAGGGCCGCGCCGATGCCCGACGTGATGTGGTCGTAGCCGGGCGCGATATCGGTGGTCAGCGGCCCCAGGGTGTAGAACGGCGCTTCGCCGCACTGGTCCAGCTGCAAGTCCATGTTTTCCTTGATCAATTGCATGGGCACGTGGCCCGGGCCTTCGATCATCACTTGCACGTCGTGCTTCCAGGCAATCTGGGTCAGCTCGCCCAGGGTCTTCAGTTCGCCCAGCTGCGCCTCGTCGTTGGCGTCGTAGATGGAACCGGGACGCAAGCCGTCGCCCAGCGAGAACGACACGTCATACGCCTTCATGATTTCGCAGATCTCTTCGAAATGCGTGTAGAGAAACGATTCCTGGTGGTGCGCCAGACACCATTTGGCCATGATGGAGCCGCCCCGCGAGACGATGCCCGTCAGGCGCTTGGCCGTCATCGGCACGTAGCGCAGCAGCACGCCTGCATGGATGGTGAAGTAATCGACGCCCTGCTCGGCCTGCTCGATGAGGGTGTCGCGGAAGATTTCCCACGTTAAATCTTCGGCCTTGCCGTTGACCTTTTCCAGCGCCTGGTAGATGGGCACGGTGCCGATGGGCACGGGACTGTTGCGGATGATCCATTCGCGCGTCTCGTGGATGTGCTTGCCCGTGGACAAGTCCATGACGTTGTCGCCGCCCCAGCGGATGGCCCAGGTCATCTTTTCCACTTCCTCGCCGATGGACGACGTCACGGCCGAATTGCCGATATTCGCGTTGATTTTCACCAGGAAATTGCGGCCGATGATCATCGGTTCGACTTCCGGATGGTTGATGTTGGCGGGGATGATGGCGCGGCCGCGGGCGATTTCCTCGCGCACGAATTCGGCCGTGATTTCGGCAGGAATGCTGGCGCCGTAGGCCTGGCCCGGGTGCTGGCGGCCCATCAGGTCGGCCAGGCGCTCGCCCATGGGGCCGGACGCCTTGAGTTCGCGCAAATACTCTTGCCGGCGCATGTTTTCGCGGATGGCGACGAATTCCATTTCCGGCGTGATGATGCCTTGCCGGGCGTAATGCATTTGCGTGACGTTCTTGCCGGCCACGGCGCGGCGCGGCTTGCGGTGCAGATTAAAGCGCAGCTCGGCCAGCTTGGGGTCTGCCAGGCGGGCGATGCCGTAGTCGGAGGTGGGGCCGGGCAGCTCTTCCGTGTCGGCCCGCTCCATGATCCACGGCAGGCGCGGCGTATCGAGGCCCGAGCGGATGTCGATCTGCACGTCCGGGTCCGTGTACGGGCCGGACGTGTCGTAGACGTAGATGGGCGGGTTCTTTTCGCCGCCGAACGACGCTTCCGTGTCGGACTGGCTGATCTCGCGCATGGGCACGCGGATGTCGGGGCGGCTGCCCTGCACGTAGATCTTGCGCGAATTGGGCAGCGGCGCGATGGCGGCTTCGTCGACCGTGGCAGTGGCGGAGAGGAATTTCGGATTGGCGTTCATTTTGGCTCCTTGGCTAGACTATTTTTAAGCCTGGAGCCAGCTAAGGAGGTTCGGAATTGTGCACGCGGAAAAGCGGGGTGCGGTCATCCTAAAGCTTCCCTTCGCTGGCATTATCCAGATCAGGTTCGGAGGGTATTTCTCACCCGCGCTTGCACCGTGTTTCCACAGCGAAAGGCAGGACCCCTAGCGTTTGCCGCCTTGCGGCAGCGAGCCAATTATACGCGTTTCAAGGCGCGTGGCCAGATGATTTCTTGCAGCTGTCGTCTTTGTGCATCTGCTGCACCGCAACAGATGACGGCGCCTATTTTTTCTTGCCCCAGCGCCAGCGCGTCGGTTCGCCTTTCAGCCAGCACACGCCGACGAGCGCGCCGGCGATGACGGCTTCATAGACGATGTACAGGGCCAGCGATTCCTGCGGCGGGAAGAGGAAGGCGCCGCAGGCGAACAGCCCCAGGGCGGCCAGGAAGACCAGCCAGCCTTGCCAGGTAATGGGCATGCCCCAGCCCCAGCCATAGGTCTTGGCGGGGAACCAGTAGCGCGGGGGCGTTGCCGGAGGCGATTTGTCAGCCATGATGCATTCCTTGTCGATATCGATACCGGCAAGTATAAAGCAGCCCGCCGCCGTCAAGCCTTGCGCAGGCGCTGCGTGACGTCGAGGCCGATGCCGCGGTAGCCGATGAAGCGGCTGCCATTGTCGAACATCGGTTCGCCGCTCACCTGCAGGTACTGCACGCTGCCGTCACCGTTCGTGCGGCTGTAGATGAAGTCGAGGAAGGGTTCCCGCGCAGCAATCTTGGCGTCGAGCAAAGCGCGCTCGCTGGCATTCCAGCGCTGCGGCTCTTCCTCGCTGCCGATGCCCAGCATGTCGGCCACGGGACCGGAAAAGCGCGTCAGCTTGCCCTGCGCATCCTGCTCCCAGTACCAGTCGGACGACAGTTCCGTGAAGCGCTGGAAGCGCGCTTCGCTTTCGCGCAGCTCCGCCGTGCGCGCTTCCACCATCTGCTCCAGCGACTTGCTGTATTCGCCCAGCTTCTGGTACAGCAGGCGCACTTCCAGCATGTTGTGAATGCGCGTCTTGACTTCCACCAGGTCGAAGGGCTTGCTGACGAAATCCTTGGCGCCGGCCTGCAGGGCGCGCAGCTTGTGGCCGGGCTGGGCCGTGATCACCAGCACGGGCAGGTAGCTGCCTGCCTCGATGGCGCGCAAGCCATCCATGACTTCAAAGCCATCCATTTCCGGCATCTGCAGGTCGAGCAGGATCAGGTCGTAGCGGTGTTCCTGGTGCAGCGCGCGCACGGCTTGCGGGTCCATGGTGGAGGTGATGCGCGTGTAGCCGGCGCTGCGCAGCACCTGCTCGAGCAGCATGACGTTGGCCTCCTGGTCATCGACGATGAGGATGCTGGCGTTCAGGATCTCGGTGGCTTGAAGCATGGCGGTATTCCTAAAAATAAGTGCTGAATTAGCGTACTGCGTGAATGTCGTCGGCCAGGCCATGCGCAGCCGCATGGTGCAGGGCCACGTCGAGCGCGTCCATGAATTCGACGACCTTGATGGGCTTGGTCAGATAGCGGAAGAAACCCGCCTGCAAGCCCTTTTCGATGTCGCGCGGCACGGCGTTGGCCGACAGCGCCATGACGGGAATGTGGCGGGTGAGCGGGTCGCCGAGCAGGATGTGCAGGGCGCCATAGCCGCTGATGCCGGGCAGGTTGATATCCATCAAAATCACGTCCGGCTGATAGGTGCGCGCCAGGTCGATGCCCAGGTGCGCATCGATGGCCGTCAGCAGCTTCAAATCGCTGCGTCGGGCGATCAGTTGCTCGACCAGCGCCAGGTTGGCGGGATTGTCTTCCACGTACAGCAGGGTGCGCAGGCTTTCCTGCGGCTCCTGCACCTGCGGCAGCGCATCGCCATCGTC
>JAEBUR010000106.1:0-11544 GCA_023014455.1 Amanita exitialis
TCAAGTGGTGAAATAAAAGGAGTGCGATACCCACTGGATCTAAATACCACAACGGTGAAGCGTCCAGAAGGTGCCACCGGAGGTGCAGTTGTGGAGGTGGATCATGATCTGAAAATGATAGATTACATCTGGGATAATTGACAAAGGAATTACAATGCTATCCTCCCATATCTCCTCCCTTTGCTTTGTTAAACTCTCCAACCATGCCTTCCCCATCTCCTCCATTCTTTCATTGGCATGCTCTAGAATGTACAACATTGGCCCCCTTATGTGATTTTCACTGTAAGATTAATAATCTGGCCAACCCCCTTGTGTACTAATTTCATCCTAGTTCGTAAACTAGGTCCATATAATCAATACAGTTATTTACCATAACTGAAGTTTCAATATTTATACAGAATCTATACCTATAATAGTATAACCAAAAACCATTTTTTTCCAACTGTTATTCTACCACTGGGAAGCTTATATATAGGATATATCACTCCTACAATAGCTAAGAAATTGGTGGTCTGGTTCCTGAGATACAGAGAGCTCACTGTTCTGCTGTATTACCATTTTGAGGATCATGTGACAAGTGACATGTCACATACCCAATGTCTGAAGACAAGTGCAGTCTTCATCAGTGTACATCCAGGTGAGAGAGCATGTGGTAACACCTTGTTGGGTACAATATGGGAGCCAGTGTTGAACAGCTGAGTCAAGGGAATAACAGTTTCTTGTATGGTTTCCGGATTACTTTGTTGAAGACATTGTAAACCTTCCATGATGCTGGGACTTTTAGTTTATAGGTTGACTTGCTCATATTCTCTACAAGTTCCAAAGGATCCATGAACTTCCTATCAAACTTCTTGGTAGCACAGATGGTGGGTAGGTGTTCCATGCTCAGGTACACCTTCTTGCCAGGTTTTGTTAGGAATGCAATCCTATCATATGTTTTTATTTTATTTCTCAGTGGTCCAGGACCACTCCAATGGCTACCATACAGTCTGGGACTGTCATAAGACACTAGAGGAACACTTTGTTGGAGTAGCATGATGACAGGTGCAGTGGAATAGTAGAGCTAAGTAAGTCTTTACTTACTTGGTAGCTGTAGGTCACTCAGGAGCTAGGGCTCAACTGGTTGATAGCAGAGAAGCAAATGTAGATTGACAGAGAAACTACATGGTTTATATACGTCTATCTACTGTGTCTATGTCAGCATTATTATGATATGCTGACTAAGCATTTGTATAGCATGACTGAGCAAATATATTGAGCAAAGCAATGCACAGTCATTGCTGTGTGGAAAGCTGTGTGAAGCACAGCTTTGCACAGTTGCCATGTGAATACATGAGGCAGCTTTATTGTACAGAGTTCTGTCCCATTGAACTCTATAATATCTGTCTAGATATAAATACAATGAACTTATATAATCATAGATGATTAGATAATACTGATAAGATATGATAATGATTGAGATCAGATAGATCTGAGATTTTCCCACAATATGAAAGACATTCATCTTCATTCATTTTCAACACACTTCATGTGAGCTAGCACACCAGGGCACTCACTGGAAGACAGGACAAAGGCCAGATAAGCCAGGACATACACATTAGGAAGAAGGGGCACACCCCTATTGCCATCAGTGCTTGGGATCAGTACCTGCCACCTATCAATAGATCAGCCATCACCCCATCATGCAGCAGACAGGTGTGGGATCTGTTACAAGGATATGCTGCATAAGCATTCATAATGTGCACCAGCATATAGCAGCCTGGGCACAAGGCACTACACAATAATAGGTCTAGATGGGGTTCAGGCAAGGTCCAGACAAGCCTGGGAGGATCCATGGGAACTGGGTACACAAGGCAGTGTAGAACTGCATGGTGAGTGCAGCACAGCACCCACAGCAACACATGGGCACAGGGTGTTGGATGCAGCATGGGAAGCATGAGGCAGGTGCTGGTGGGACTTAGGCAGTGGCAGGGGACTCCTTAGTATAGGTATATAAGCCAGTCTGACATCTTGAGTCTCTCAAGACTTAAGATGGTTTATCTTACACTCATGTAGGGTACCACTTAGCATAGTCAATGCATGGCATCATCTCATCCTCTCTCCTCTTCTCTGCAAGGCTTGTGGTTTGTGGTATTAAGTGAAAGCTTGTAACAGGTTTGTATTGTTGTGCTGACTGCCAGTTTTCATCCCATTGTTGCTTCATCATGGACACAGCTTTTCCAGTACTGCCTTCACCTTTTCATGAACATCTGTGAGCTCCTTGTCTAATTGCTCAACTGTTATGACTTTAGGTTTATGCATTGGATTTAATCCCTTGTTGGGATGGCAACCATAGTTCATGAAAAATGGAGAATCCTGTTGCAGAGTGTACCTGGTGATTGTGCTTTTGCCAGCCAACCATTCCAGTTGTCTTGTCTACCAAGGCCAAATTCCTGCTGTCATCTCCTGTGTTCTCATTCATTGGCTATTGCTGTAATATCACAAACTGAATTTAAGAGGTTATGCCCCCCAAGTCCATGCTTTTACAAAACCTTGAGCAATGTCTCAAATTGATTACATATCTCCTACTCTGGGTGCAAATCCCAGTCCATCATCTGCTACACAATCTATTAACTCTGCTACTGTTCCAGTATTACCTCCAGAAGAACATGTATCTGCATACCTACAAGTCAAATAAAATTGCCAACAAAAAAACAAAAAGCTCAGGACAATTTCTGGGGAAAAAAGCAGAAAATCAACATAACACACTCTGCATGTTCTATTTGTTCTTGGACAAATCATACAATGGACAAATGCTGCTTAAGGGGAAAACTGAAATGTGGATTTTGTCACAAATTTTGTCATGCAACAGAGGATTTCTGGACCAAGAAAAGTAAAGAGAAAGCTGATGGAGGAAGCACTAAAAAGGAAAAGGCACATATGATTACTGATGACATGGATGTCAATGAAACATACAACATTGTTGACATCACAGGCACATCTAAAATTGTTGAATTAATTGAAAATGTAAACATTAGTGATGATATTTCCAATGTCACTGATTCCTACTATGCTTGCTATGTTCAGTGACAATATCACACAGAACACATCAAAAAGAATCTTCCTGTGGAATTTACACACAGAGGTAGGTTCAGCAATTCTACCCTTGTATATGGAGATAACATACCTGCACTTTCTATACATCAAAATGAAGCATATCATAAGTGGCTAAGCCTGAAACTGGCTGAGTTGTTGAAGAGTCAGGTTATACCTGTGGCTGTCAGGCTAGAATAGGAGGACCTTGGTCCTTCTAAATAGTGTGAGGTGACTCACACAAAAGCACAATGCACTGTATCAAGTCCAAATTGTGCTGAGCTGTCACTGATACCTGGATTTTGGGTGTTCAAACAAATGTGATTTGTCAAATTCTAAATGAGGATGATGGCCATAGATGGTGCCTAGGCTGCCCTCTCACAGCTATTCTCTCATCTTCCCTCTGTTGATAAGCTTGGTCATCATTGTTGTTATTGTTGTGAGGAGAGTGACTGTTAAGACATCATAGCTTAACCATGCCCTACTTGAGTATATAGGATGGTGGCCAGTCATTTGGCACATGAGAGTGGTTTAGAAATGAATCGCATTATGAGTTTTGTCAACTACTGATGGAATGGAGTGAGTCCTCCAGTGATATAGAGAGCATTCAACCAAACACTGTTATCTGTTATCTGATTGGCTTACTTACTGGCAGTGACATAGGTTGCCCTCCTGTGGCTGTTTGTTCTCCTCCCTCCTCCACAACCAGCAGCCTTGCTCAAAAGGAGTGTGACTGTATTGAAGTTGCTCTCCAGCTGATAGCCTGCAGGTTTTTTAGAGCTGGATATCATGTTAATTGAGGGGAGAAAGACATATGGACAACCAACGTCAAATCCACCCACAAAAGCAGCTACTCCAACAGAAAACAGTGAATGACTAAAGATTAAGAGCATTCCCAGTAAAATGGTCATTGTCCTGAGGAAGAACATTGAAAGTGCTCCAAACAAGTCCCTGTTGATGAAAATCCTCCAAGAAACAGATGAGATATGCAGTTATCAAACTCATGGTGCCCAATGCCACTGTGCCACAGTGGTGGGAAACCTCGTGGCTGTACACCTGGGAAGGAGCTACTGTGGGACATTGGCTGTGCACTTGTGGGAAGGACACTACTGTGGGATATTGGCAGCACTTTACACTGGGCCACGCATTGTACGTAGACCCACATAGACTCCAGGTACTCCATGTGGAGTCTACATAGACTTTGTGTGACTTGAATGTACTTCATATTTCCATTTAACTGGACATGGACTTCACATAGACTCCATGTAGACTCCACATGTATACAACCATATTCATCTCAAAAACTATATTTCACAAGCTACATGAAAACTACGTGTACAATGTATCCTTATCCTCCTACTTCCTCCTCCTCCTCCTCCTCATCTTCCTCCTCCTCCTCCTCCTCCTCCTCATCTTCCTCCTCCTCCTCCTCCTCCTCCTCCTCCTCCTCCTCCTCCTCCTCCTCCTCCTCCTCCTCCTCCTCCTCCTCCTCCTCCTCCTCCTCCTCCTCCTCCTCCTCCTCCTCCTCCTCCTCCTCCTCATCCTCCTCATCCTCATCTCCCTCATCCTCCTCATCCTCCTCATCCTCCTCATCCTCCTCATCCTCCACATCCTCATCTCCCTCATCCTCCTCATCCTCCTCATCCTCCTCATCCTCCACATCCTCATCTCCCTCATCTCCCTCATCTTCCTTCACAGCAGCTTTCTTTTGTTCTTGTCTTTGCATGACATGTTTTGTATGGTAGAATAACATTGCATGTAGGAACCAATCAAAATTTCCAGAAGTCATTCTTTTGAGTATAGTCTCAAATCCTCCTAACCAAGCATTGAGTTGCTCACATGCCTGTGTATTGAATGCCCTTTTATAAAATAATTGGCCACTTGAATCTCTCTCAGTGATAACCAAATTGGGAGCAGACCCATTGAGAGGGGCAGGATTGCACCAAGTGCGGCAAACACCATCAGTTGCACAGTGATTCACATAGTGGTATGAATCCACTATGAACCTGCTTGTCTGTTTCCATTCTTCCCAGGCTCCACTCCCCACACAGCGTTTTAGAACAGCACAGGCCTTGTGTATGCATATGTAATCAGGCCTTGTGTCCTGTGTTGGATATACAGACTGAAGGAATTGGAGGATGTTAGCAGGTGATTCTGCCTGTAAAAACTTTCTCCATGCTATCACAACACCACCAGGTGCACAGATTGTCTCAACACAGTATATCCGAGGTGGTGTGAAAGGATCTTTTGCTCTAGGTGAAACCTGTGTCTCATCATCATGTGGCTGAGTGTTATGGGTTGTCTCATTCATCCATGGCCATGTTTCATCTTGTCTTCTCAATGCTCTTCTGAACCCAGCCAATTTATGTTTTCTGGTTCTTATGAGATGTCTCCTCCATATGTGTTGATAGTGCTGACAGGCCAGACTGTCATGTGTCTTCTCATTATTGCAATTCAAAACATGGCATAATCCACCATAAAGATTTTCATGGTATAGGCAGTAGACACCACCACATGCATTGGCCAAGTCTTGTTAAGAGCTATGCTCAAACAACACAACACTCAAGCTCACTGCAAGCGAGCGAAGAGAAGAATAAGAAAAGAGAGTGAATTTGGATGAAAACTAGGTAGTTGCCTGAGCAAGACAAACTATCTCGAGTCTTAGAGTAACCTCTACCTACAGTAGTCCTTATATACCCCTACCTAACCTCCTTGCCCTTCCCTCATGTCCAACTGTGCCTACTGTGCCTCTGCCATACTGCATCCTCATGCTAAGCCTCATGTCCTCCTTATCTTATCTATGATAAGATCCTTGATAACACCGATAAGGAATCCCATCCTGATGTGATAAGTGATAAGATAAGATAAGATCACTTGATAAGATCTTATCCTTCCAATAAGCTTTGCGAGTCGTCCGATGTATCCATCATGACCTCTACGTTGGTCCCATCTCTGGTACTGCATCCTAGACTGATGATGACACATGATATAGCCTCTGCGACTGTTGCACCTTCTATAGCCTTGTCTCGTTACTGTTACTGTTGCCTGTAGTAAGGCTTCCATGTAGCATGTAATTGACTGAGCCCCATTGGTGAGTATACACCTTATGCCTTGCGTTGTAAATAGATAGTGCTCTCTTAGATAAGTGAGACATTGGATAAGGCATCGAATGTGTCAAAGCATCGAATTTAGGGGTTGATTTGTAACAAGTCTGCTGTGCAACCATCATAAGCACAATACTAATCAAACAATCACAAGTTAAATTTTTGAAATAGCCAAGCCAACCAGAGAACATACTGTATGGCCCATAACAATTCCATCCATGACCACCATTTTCACTACTGTACCTTCAATGCTTTCATCCTCATGCAGTTCATCAATCTCATTGAGAGTGGTATCCTCCATCCCAACTAAAGCAGAAGGATCATCAACAGATATGACATCAGGAGTTCTCTTATACTTCTGTGTACATTCATGACATCTGTGTATTTGTGCAGCCCTGATGACTCCATTTTCACCAAGTGTCTCATAAGCCTCTTTTGTAACAAGATGTGTAGATAGTCCATCAGTCATTCTCAAATCAATATTTGACTCTGAGGCAACATAGCACAGAGATTCTTGTACAAATGCATTCCAAACCTGACGCCTTGTAACTCTGTCCTTCAATGAGTTGTCATATGAATCATTCCAGAATTTTGCATATGCTGATGCTGATGCATGAAAGTTATAAACCCACTCAACACTGCCTTTGTAAAAGGATGGTCAACCCATAAGTTTCGACCAATCTTAATGTATTTTGCACAGTTGAGGTATACCCTTTCATAAGTTCCATCATTGCATGATGCTCTCTCATGGTCTGCATAATATCTTGTTTTACATTGCTTGCAATGTCCAGAAAGTACTGGCACATGTGAGAAAGTTTGAAAATCTTTGATCAACCATACATGAGGAATGTCTCTATACCTGGTCCATTGATACAGTGCATGTTTATTGCATAAACAGTCTGACATAGCAGGCAACAGCTGGACAAACAGTTAAGACAGGCTGTATTGAATTATGGGAAACAGGCTTCAGATTGCCTTTGTATCTGCCTGATTTGGTGTATGGTACAAGTTCAAGGAGCTTAGCTAGGCCTTCTAATTTCATTGCTATGGCAATAACAATTTTTTCCTCACTAGAAGTGTTGGTTTTATTTCTGACCCTCCTTCAACAAGTGACACTCATTTCCTCAATTCTTCCTTTGACAACATGTCCAAGCTGCCTTATCCATCCAGTAGCTGCAGTGCCTCTCTCTGATTTATTTTCTGCATTTCTTTGATGAAAATGGAGGCTAAGAAGGGTCTGAGTTATTTGTCAAAGTGAACAAGACCATCAACACTGTGGACAATGTGACTGAGGAACTGAAATTCTCTGCCACAAACTTGCTGAATGTTTTGAAGTGAATGGTCTGGGAATGGGTGATGATCCACGGCAGCCACCACAGAATGTTGATAAAGAATATGATAGACAAAAAGGCACATAAGCAAATTACTGGACACACTACATTGTATTTCTCAATATTTTCTATAAGTACATCAATCAAAAACCTTACTTGAGATTCTTCTTTCCTGTCTTGGAGCTTAAGCTAACTTCCTTCTTCTCTCCTTTCTTTGACTTTACATTATTTTTCCCTTTCAAGCTACCCTTCAGCCTTACCACTCTTCTCATGCTTAGAACTCTCTTGCTGCAGTCCCCTTGCCCTTCATTTTTGTTCCCTCAGACATAGTCTTCTTCATCTCTTTCAAGTCAACAAATGAATAAGATGGCTTCACTTTGCCCCACACATCAAAATCTTGTAATCATACCATCTTCATCTTCAAGCCAACTCCTTCAGAATGGGATAGTTGTTGATATCATTGAAGGCAGGTGCCCATGTAACTGTGCCACATTGATTTGGAGACAAAAGCTCAACTACCTGGGCCAGAGTTGGGCTTTTCCCAGTCCCAGGATCCTTCTTGTGTTTTTCTACTGCAAAGTATCCTGTGCAGCAATGCAGGCCTTGTACCTGGCATAATAAAAATGAAGACCAGGACTTTTCACATCACAAGGAAAAGTCAGGTGCTCAGGTATGTTGAGTAGACTGATGAGTTCTTTCTTTGAGAAGTCCTGCCCCTCCTTCATGACTCTGCTAATTGGGGCAGGTCCTGCATCTTCCTGTTCAACCTCCTGTAGTTGGCTCAGCTTCACACAATTCAAGGTTCAATTATCACTCACAGCACAAAGATTCAAAATAAGGGATCCTGAATGATCAATCCATGTTATTTCCTCATTCTCCCTCCAAAGCTTCATCATAACGATCCTTTCCACTCCAATGCCCATTCTCATGAACAAAAATCCTCTGCTTCAATTTAACCAAGAGGTGAATGCATCCTGTTGACTTTCCTCAGAACAGGAGCTAGATGTGGCTCAGCAAGAACATTGAATGTGTTCCTTGGCTTTTCTCTGCCAGGATCAACCAAAACATCATAAAACATAACCACACCCTTGGCAGCAGTAAGCTGTGAGATGTTATCAGAGGCATCTCCAAGATTGAAAACATTTCCAAGAGCCCTGCCTCTCAAAATACCACTTACAGTGCAAGAAGCACCTTCAAGGGGAATGACAAAATCCATGTTAACATCTAAATGCCTATAGATGGCAGTGTAATGTAATAATTGAACTGTAACACACCTTTGACTTCATATGTGTCTTGTTCAATGTGTAATATCCTCAAATTGCTCATCCTCATACAAATGATAAGCAATGAACAATAGTTATTGTTCAGATTTGGGTGCTTACCTTCTTTTCTGAAGGGGATTTAATCCCTTCTTTCTCATTTCTATCACCTCCAGTTGTTGACTTGAAACATGTCAGTTTAACCAGTAGCAATACCACAACTGTGGCCGCTCACTTCATTGTTTGTTTCCCTTTCCTCTTGCTCTTCATTGTTGGGAATCCTCCAACCTATCACTCTCAACTTCACCATGACTTCCATCATCATCTGTCCTCTGAGGATTTGACTTCAGGAGGATGATACTCATGACCTAATCACATGTATTATTCTTGGAAATAATCAAAATTGAATTTAAAATATCCACCAGAGTCTCCAGACTCATTTGAACCAGCTGTGGATCTCATGTCAAGTCTACATCAAGATGGTTAACAGATACTCACCAATGCCAAGGTTTTCAGACTCATTTGAACCAGCTGCCCATCTATGTCAAGCCTGACATCAAAAACAACCGAACAGATACTCACCAGTGTCAGGATTCTCAGACTCATTACCAGTGCGCAGGGTTTCCAGAGTCATTTTCATCTTCAGATTTCAGCTATTTAATTGCCAGTGAAAAAATAGGATGGGAATTATTTCAAGTACATACACTCTTCCTGAATTGATTGACAGACACGAGTGGAGCTCAATTGTAATGGGGATGGAGTAAGGCTGAGGCAAGGGGATCTGTGCCACTCAGGAGGGGCAATAGTCACTCCACTTTCTTGGAGGATTTGTTCAGTTCTATTAAAGTGATTTCAAAGCAATATATAATAAACAAAATATATTGACACAGGTGAGTGAACAGGGGTGGTGCAGGTGAATTGGCAATAGGGGGTATAGGTTTAGTGAGGGTGTGGATGGGCCACCAAGGGTGGTGGGTGTGTTGCCAAGGGGTGTGCATGGGCCACCAGCATGGGGATGGGTTGCCAAGTGTGTGGATGGGTCGCCAAGGGTGCGCATGGGTCCACCAAGTGTGGGGATGGGTTGCCAAGGTGGGGATGGGTCGGTGAGGATGTGGATGGGTCGCCAAGGGTGCGCATGGGTCCACCAAGGGTGTGGATGGGTCGCCGAGGGTGGGGATGGGTTGGTGAGGGTTTGGATGGGTCAGTGAGGGTGTGAATGGGTCCAAGGGTGCACATGGGTCAGTTAGGGTGTGGATGTGTTGTCAAGGGTGCACATGGGTTGCCAAGGGTGCGCATGGGTCGCCAAGGGTGTGCATGGGCCGCCGAGCATGGGGATGGGTTTCCGAGGGTGTGGATGGTCGCCAAGGGTGCGCATGGGCCACCAAGCATGGGGATGGGTTTCCAGGGTGTGGATGAGTCGCCAAGGGTGTGCATGGGTTGCCAAGGGTGCACATGGGTTGCCAAGGGTGCGCATGGGCCCACATGGGGATGGTTCCGAGGGTGTAGATGGTCGCCAAGGGTGCGCATGGGCCACTGAGCATGGGGATGGGTTTCCAAGGGTGTGGATGAGTCGCCAAGGGTGCGCATGGGTCGCCAAGGGTGCGCATGGGCTGCCGCATGGGGATGGGTTTCCAAGGGTGTGGATGGTTGCCAAGGGTGCACATGGGCCACCAAGCATGGGGATGGGTTTCCGAGGGTGTGGACAGGTAGCCAAGGGTGTGCATGGGTCAGTGAGGGTGCGCATGGGTTGGGGATGGAGAGGTACCTGATCAGAACTAGTCATGTTTTAATGAATGTAGGACTAACGGTGTTAAGTGATCCCTGGTGCATGCAGAGATGGGTCGTTGTGGATGGGATTTTATGGTGGTAAACGTACTGGGCTGCCATGGCATCTTCATTTTCTTGAATGGCTGAAGTTTTCCTGTTGAAAACAATGATTAGTTGGCATCACTATCATCCTTTGTCTTCCTCCCCTTCATCTTTCTCCTGTCTTCAGGGCTCACCTGGGTGGTTATGGTGGATATGGTCCTCTTGTGGCCCTTTTGCAGTGGCAAAGTTGGTGTAGCAGGTATCCTGGCTGATGAGCAAGTTGTGCGCATGGTGGTGGGTTGTGACAATTGTCACACATGTGTTAGCTGCCTGACACTGTGAGTTGTAATGTGTAACAACTGTGACAAGACAGTGGTTAAGTACACATTTGACTGGATGACTAATTGAGTGGCATAGCAATGAATAAATAAGTACAAATAGTCTATGTGGACTCCATGTGAACCCATGTAAATGCTTTTCCTTGTGATTCCACACTCAGTACAGGCACTCAGCATGGAGTCTACATAGATTCCATGTTATAGTCCAGGTTGTTTTAGTCTGGATAAATTATGTTTTAGATGTATGCAGACTCCACGTGGACTCCACACAGAGTGCCTGGAGTCTATGTGGAGTCTACATAAATGCATGGCTGAATGTAAAGACCTCAAAATGTTGCTGGATAGGCTTCCTGTACCTAAAGGTGCCAGGAGATATGTTGGACAACCATATCCAGTTGATGAAAATGAAACTTACAATCATTCACCTGAAAATGCAAACAATCTCAGAACATAGTACAATCAGCCATTCATCAATTCCCAAGGCCAATTAAACCATTATTCCTTCCTGCATTGAAAACCAGTGGTGGCTTGTACAATCCATTCACCTGGACATATGATGATTATCAAAATGGTCCTACCTTGAATGAATTGGACCCCATATCTGACAGTATAATCCAATTTGCATCCAAGT
>JAEBUR010000107.1:0-11227 GCA_023014455.1 Amanita exitialis
CATCGGTTCGATGGTGATGCCTGGCGGTACGGCAGACGATGGTAAGCGTAACGGCTATCTCTCGATTCAGATCTCGCACTACGTTCCCAATCACAACGATGGGGAAACCATGAGTGTGCGCACTGGATACGATGCCGTCCTCCCGCATCTGTCCTCTGACCTGTTTGCATCGGCAGCGCAGGCTGATGGTATCGTCGAATTTGTGGATGACAAGAACAAGGTCATCAAGGTTCGCTATGCTGACAAGCCTGTGGAAACCATTCGGTATCTTAAACTGCCTTACCCTGATCCCCTCATCGACCGGTGGAGGAGTGAGGATAAGACGTTTGGATTCCTTATCGCGGATCAGGATCTCCCCACCCATCCTCTGGGAGGAATCTTCCAAGTCACCCGCCTTTCCAACGTTAAGATCATCGATCGTTTGAGATGTGAATCGCTTGATGCCATTCCAGATCAGGATATCATCAAGAAGCAACATCCTCTCATCGCTGACTTTACCAGAGGACGCTATAAGGCGCTGTACTACCTGCGTCTCAAACCCATGGGGACCAAGACACCTGGAGAGCTTAAGGGTTATCCCTACTCCAATGTCTACTCTCCCATCTCTGGGTCGCATTTGCTTCAGGAACGCAAGGCCAACGTTAAGCAGGGTGATCGCGTGAAGCGCGGTGATATCTTGGTGTACAACTCAGGCTTCTTTGTTCCTGACCCTATGTCCAAGCAGGTGACGTTCAAGCATGGTGTGATCGGTACGGTGGCACTCATTGAGAAGTCATCCAACCATGAAGACGCCTGTGAGATTTCGCAAGATTTCTCTCGTCGTCTCCAGATGACGCCAGCGCACCAGCGTGCCGTGGTGACGAAGAATGATGCTGCGATCCTGCAGATTTGCAAAGTCGGGGATCACGTTGAGACTTCGGACTCTTTGTGCATCATCTCTGATGAGTTCCTCGTGGGTAGTTCATCGCTTCAGATGGAAAACCTTGACCTCATGGAGAAACTGAGTCGCCAGACACCCACCGCTGGTTACACCGGTACGATCGTGAAGATTCGCGTTCTCTACTCATGTGAACGTGATCATCTCTCGGCCTCGATCAAAACCTTGCTCAAGGTTTATGAGCGAGATGTCAAACAAGCTTTCGATGCTCTGGTCACTGATCCGAACATCAAGGCTCCTGATCGTCCCGGTTACATCGCGCCTGGCACGCGTTATCAAGGTGTGCAATTTGGTCTCGATACTGTCATGATCGAATTCATGATTCAAGAAACACTCGATGTGCTTGAAGGTGATAAGATCGTGCTGGGTACCGCTGCCAAGTCGATTGCATCTTACGTCAATGAAAAGACCCACATGACCGAATCGGGTCTACCTGTGGACATTCTGTTCTCCACCACCAGCGTGGTGAACCGTATCATCAGTTCTCCATTCTCGAGCGGCATTGCCAATCGCGTTATGGAAGAACTCAAAACACAAGTCGTTGACGATTACTTTGCTTAAATGGAGATAGGGAGGCGCAAGCCTCCCTATCATCCTTAATACGTTAGAGCGTGAAGTGTCAGCTGTGTTAGATAGGTCCACCCACCTGTGATGAACCGCAGATCGGTATCGACGACCGATTTCATGGAACGCAGATATTCTCGGCATTCATGATTGGCATCGTCAGTCATGAGGTACTCACAGCTCACCTTATCACCATCGTGGTCACCGCCCAAGCCAGCCAGCTTGGAGGGATGGACCATCATGGCGTCCATGGCATCTCGCCCGATGACGGGGTACTGCTTGAGCTGAATGCGATCCTGATTGGGAGACAAGAGACTGATGAGTTCGACAGTTCTGGAAGGCGTCGTGGAAACGACATGAGGAACACCGACATACACCGATCCCTGCTCGATGACAGGATAGCGTGTCACCAGCACATGCTTACCAATGGAAATGGTTTCAGCGATGATGTAGAACATTTCCATGTAGGTAATGGGACGCAGTCGTTCTTTGTGAACCTTGCGTGGCCAGAGTGCTTTAAGGTCGTCGATGGAACGACATAGAGCAATCTCTTCACCCTCGTCGTAGATCAAACACAGAGCATATTCCTTACCATCTGTGTCAGGAATGAGCACTGGCTTCTTGCGCAGGTCGACGTTACGGAATGAGTTGATGATTCTGTCGAGACCATCGGAGCTCATCCATTTGTCACGTACGCTAGGCGAGATGGAGGTGTAAACCAGATTGCCAGTCTTGGGATCAGACAAAGCAAGCTTCGTAACAGATTCCGACTTAAGGATGGGATAGCCAAAGATTGACATCCATGCATGCTTGGTGAACGGCTGCAGACCCTTGATGGTCTGATAGACCCCCACCATGACATCATCTGTCTTGAGGAGCTGGGGATCATCGGGAGACGACGCAATGAAAGGCGCCGCCGTGATCACATTGCGCGTGCCCATGGCGACTTTGCGCCGAGCAAACGACCCTTGGATGAAACCTCGCTTACCATCGAGAAAGTTCTCAATGTATTCGTAGATCTCCTGAACCTTTGACTGGATCTGATAGCGCACCGGATCATACAGGTAGCTTGACGACCCAGCAGGGATGGCACGCTTGAGCATCAGGAGCGAAGCATAGAGCTTGTTGATATCATCCTGAATCAAACGACCCGAGGAATCATTGGCGACGTCTCGTAGTCCCGCAGGTTCAACCAGATGACGACGGAAGGTGTTGACAGCACGATACTGTTCGATCACCTCAATACGCTCATCACGCCTATTCGATGCCGTACGCGGAAACACCATCTCCCTAAAGTGAGACAGAAAGAAGGTGTAGCCGGTGTTGGACCCTTCGGTATCCAGCGGATCGCCCTTGGTTCTGACGAAGTCCTTGAGGACCGGATCGAATGTGGCATAAGCTTGGCCAGCCATAATGTCTTTGTAGAGACCTTTGAGCTGAACAAGGATCTTGAAAATCTTAGGATGAAGCACATCGGTGTTAAGATCGATCTCACCGAATCGAAGCATGCGATCAGGTGATCCCATCGGACCAAAGATCTTCTCCGAATAGAGACCGTCTTCGTGAAAGTTGTTGGTTGAAGGTTCAAACATCAGTGCTGATGTAACGGGCATCACCCTGTTCTCGACAATGAACTTCTCGACGTCCATAATCGCGATGTTAACAGGATCACTTAAAGAACCCACCTCATTGGGCTTAAGATCCTCAAAAGCGATGCCTGAGGTGAGATAATTAGCGTGAGTCGCCATAGTGGCTTACCTCTTCATTTTTTCCAAACTATAAGGCATGGGCGGGGCGGAGATTCCCACCCAGGACCTTTAAAATCATACTATTGATTGATGGTCAGGCCCTGCCAGAACAGGGTCATCTTACCTATTTAAACCATGTGGAGCATCCTTCATGAGTGATGAAGACTTTCCCCTTACCTCGATTGAGCTTCAAACTCTCAATGAAAAAGCGATGCGTGCGCAGATGTTCACACCTGATCGCATCTACATTGATTTAGGTCTGTTTAAAGATCTTCCCCTTGGGATGGTTTACCGAGACTACATTGTGGTCCGTCAGGATGAAGAAGGGTTTGCACAGATGCAGACCAAACTTCTGGAAATTCTCCCTGAATATCAAAAGCGTTCGTACACCACCATCGATCCTTATCTCAAAGATCTGGGGTATACAGACGAAGATTATGAAGAGATGCTTCTCCATCCAGAAGATCACGACATGATCTTCGTCCTTGCCCCCTCAACGCACTTTCTCTATTTTCTCATTCGTCATTTGGTTCGCAATCAGAATCATTCGATCCCGGCTGAGAAGTATCGAAAGATAGAGGTTGCTCCAGGCAAGTTCGTCAATCAACCACTGGATGTGACCTACACCATCAACACCCATCCCCTCACTTTGTCAGCCAAGACCCTGCAGCGTTTTGCTGAGGTCATCGGCGAAGCGATGGGCGTTAACATCAAATTCATCAACAAGCATCCCACCACATTCGATAGAACGGATTGGGATGAATGGCTTAAGTATATCGACTGCTTCTATCTCGATTCGCTTGATGATTTTGTCTCATGCCCTATCGTTCAGGAGATGCAGGAGAAACTGGTATTTGCCGGGGTACATCATTTTGCGAGGAAACGCTTCCCCAAGCGCGTGATGCACGATATTGAAGCTTCGGGTGATTTTGATCAGCAAGTGCGTTGGATTACGTCCAAGGCCGGGCTGCTGTGTGAGTTCAATTGGATTCAGAACAATGACGTGCGGATGACTCAGGAGGCAGAAGATGTCCCCATGGAACCCGTCATCACCTGATCCTCAGGTATAAAGTATTTTGGAGATGAACCATGGCCGATGATGGCGAACTGCCCTCCACATCTCTTGATTCGACTGTCAACAGTCAGGTTAAAACAGCGCCGCCCCGCCGAGAGAAGTACACCAATGGGGTGGCCAACAAATCAACACCTCAAGTCGCTGACGTCAATCCGCAGAAGCGGGCATGGACCATGGAGGAGATCGATCGGGTCGTCTCCAATGACATCCTGCCTTCTAAGACCAAGAAGATCGCGCAGTACGCTGTCCTCATGTCGAGGACCAATGACTTTCGTTTGAGTGACTTTACCACCCGTCTGACCAATCAGATGCGCAGTGAGTTCAAACACGAAATCATTGACGGTCCGATCTCACGCCGTCTGAGGCATTTTGATCTCCAATCGCAATCGATGCGAATGATCAGTGCCAATGCGACACTGGGCAGCTATCAGTTTCAGAAGACTCAAGTCTTCCCCTACATGCGCAAGAATCTGGCGCTGGGGTATCAGAAGATTGATCTTCTCAAGCAGATCTTAGGCGGTATCGGTTCGCTTGAAAAGGCAACGGTCGCTAAGCTCGAAGCCATCAAGATGAACACGGCTGCCCCCGAGTCAGCCAAGACCAGTCTCCTAAGACAGCTGCGCGATGAAATCCGCACGCAGAACATTCGCAAGATCGCCAACAACGTCTCAGACGTGATGATGCATTCTTGGGATAAGCAATATAAGAAATATGTTGCTCCTCTCACGGAACGTCTCCATGCCGTCATGTCCGACCCAGCACATCGCACGGGCGGCGTTAATGGGGTCATTCGGTCTGTCACCACGAAGCTCAATGACTGGCGTCATAAGACGCGGGATATGGCTGTCGATGGTGGTGGGAGCGACAGCACCCAGGCTAGCAAGCTTAAGCGCGGCATCGCTGGCATCGCCACACGAGGTCTCGATAAAGCGGTCGCACTGGGACATCGCTTCGGTCTTTCTGAGAGCCACAATTCTCTCATCTCAGAACAGCTGCGTGGTACGACATATTCGCTCCACAAGCTCTCACCGTTCCAACGTGCCCCCATCGCTTTTGATGACAATGATCCTGAAAATCATCTGCGTGGGAAATCATATCACGAGACGCATGGTCTTCATTCCCCCATCAAAGGTTTGATCGATCAGGCTCAGCTGCCTTCAGTCAAAGAGCGTACGTCTGGTCTGGTCAGAGCGTTTGAAGCGTATCATCAGGATTTCAACCAGAAAACCGAAACAGTCATTGGTTACCTGAAGGCCATCGAGGCCAATAAGGGTCATCATGACGGTGGACCTTCTTCCCCTCCGCCACCGCGTGTGAAGGGAGATCGCTCGCCAGCGCCGAGACGCAAATCACCTCATCTGGACAATGTTGCCCGTCTTAAAGCACGGGCGACCGAGCGGGCCAAGAAACTCGCAGAGCTGGCTGCAGCAAAGCCTAAGGGCGCGCCTTCGGATGAATCGACTGTCGGAGACTCGACCTTAACTTCGGCTAAGAAACTCCTTGCACAGCATACCGCTTCGCTGAGCCACACCTTCGGGAATGTGAGGGGCCGGATCACTGATCTGTCGCAAACCCACACTCCTGTTGTCCGTGCCAAGATCACTCAGACACAAGACCATCTCAGCACGCTGGCACGCGGCGCCCACGACTCTGTCAAAGCACGCATCCCTGTTGTCTCCCTTGACATGGGTGTCCTTAGCAATGCGATGCGCGGGGCACCATCGATTGGGGACATCCCCGGTCATCTCTCCGCCATGGCCGATCACCATCGTCCCAGAGTCCAAGCTCATATCGACACGGCTCGTAGCCATGTTGCTGCAGCATCAGAACGTGCAAAAGAAGCTCATGCCTCGGCGATGGATCACATTCGTGAAATGGCCAAGGAGCGCAAGGAGCGTGCTGAGGCTGCTGCTGAAAAGAAGCCCAAGCCTAAGGCCGCTGCAAAGCCGAAAGAGGATAAGGAAAAGGCACCTCCTAAGAAGAAGCTGGCATTTTCCAACATCTTTAAGCGCAAGGAAAAGGAACCTCTTCCTCCCGTACCAGCCAAGGCCAAGGGTCTCCTTCCCCGCATCCGTCAGATGCACATGGAAAGCAAGCTCCCCAAGGCCGAGAAGAAGCGTTACAAGAAAGAGCGCAACAAGGATCGGCCGGTTTATGGGCGTGGCTTGGCGAAAGGTCCGCATCGTGGTCTGATCGGTAAGTCCATCAACGTCGCTAACAACACTGGTGCAACCTCGGCTCTGTCGATGGGCACACAGGGTGCTTGGTGGTTGGGCAAGAAGGCAGTCAAGGGTACCGCTGGTTTTGCTTGGAACGCTGGTAAGGGTCTGATTGGCGCTGAGTCGAAAGGTCTAGGCGGTCTGGCAGGACGCGGTGTTACGGCGGCTGCCAAGTTTGGTGGACGCACGGCTCTTAAGGCTGCTGGTGGTCTGGCACGATTGGGTGGTAAAGGCCTCCTTGGTGTTGCTAAATCATCAGTCGGTGTCGGTTTGGCTGCGACTGCTGGTAAGTATCTGGTCGACAAGTACACGACAGGTACGACCAAACGTGTGGGTGATACGGTCGCTTCGATGGCTCAGTATGGTTCCATCGGCATGATGCTGGGTGGTCCATGGGGTGCTGCCATCGGTGCTGCTGTGGGCGCTGTGGTGGAAAACTCAGATCTGCTCGCAGACGGTTTCAAGAGTGCTGGGCATTACGTGTCGTCCTTTGGGTCGTGGATCATGAAGGCACAGCCGGTCATGTCCAAGCTCCTCTTTGGACCGGCCGGTGATGCCATCATGGCTCTGAAGAATCCCACCAAAACCTACCACTCGATTGTTGATACCTTCAAGACCGCTTTCTTCGGGGCAAAGCCTAAGCTCGACAAGAACGGTAATGTCGTCAACGTCACGGAAAAGAGTTTCATTGGTAGGATTCAGAACAACTTTGCCAAAATGCTCTTCGGTGATGTTGAAGGTACTGATCCCAACAAGAAGAAGACATCGCTGTTGGACTCCATCAAGGAGAAAGCCACCAGTACGATGGATAGCTTCAAGAAGGGTATCGGGAACATCGGTTCTGGTATTGCCAGTGGTGCTTCAGCAGTAGGCAACACCGTTGCCAATGCAGCTTCTGCTGCTGGTAGCGCAATCTCTTCTGGAGCATCTGCTGTTGGCGGTGCTGTCACCAACGCTTTTAACACCGGCGTTGACATGCTGGGCAATGCTGCCCGTACCGTCTTCAAGATGGCTGGCGCTCCCAAGGAGAACTTCAAGAAGATCATGGACATGGCTGCCCAGTCGGGCGATCCTCATCCTGAAATTACAGCAGCTCAGTGGGCTCTGGAATCGGCTTGGGGTAAGAAGATGTCTGGTAAGAACAATCCGTTCGGCCAGAAAGCCAAAAAGGGTGAAGCTGCCACACAGGTGATGACGCGTGAGGTCATTGGAGGGAGAGACTGGCATGGTCTGCAGCCTTTCAAAGACTACGACTCAATCAACTCAGCTGTGGCAGAGCATGTCGCCAAATGGACGAAGCGTCGGACCACGGCGCAGCAAACACCGCTGCAGGCAGCTGCTGCTATTAAGGCTGCTGGCTATGCGACCGATCCCAATTACGTTGTAGCTCTGGGTAAGATTCTTGCCAGCAACGGCATCGATCCCAACAAACCCTTCAACGGTAATTTTGCTCAGAAGGGTGCTACCTCGGTTGGTACGGTTCAGGCTGTTCCGACGACCTCGGCGTCAGCCGATAAGGCCGCTTCGAAAGCGAAAGCCACGGGCGGTGCTAGCGTTCCATCAAAACCGGTTAACTCGGATCTATCCAAAGCGTTTGCTGCTAGCAAGGGTAAGACCCCTGGTCTCATCGCTGCTAATGACACTGGTGGCTCGGGTGCTGGGATCAGTGCTGCCACATTTACAGCGCTCAATGCAAGTAAGTCTGGCAAAGCTCCCGCTCCGGCGCCTGCGCCAGCTGCCAAGCCTAAGGCACCAGCGCCTGCTCCTAAGCCAGCTCCCAAGCTGGCAGTCGCTGCGACTGCATCCGCGTCAGTGGCATCCTCGACGCCTAAGCCTGTGGCAACGCCGGTCTCAGCGCCGACAATGTCTCCGCCGCCGTCACCTGCCAGCATGGTACAAACAGCATCCTACACTGCACCTACCCCTGCGCCGATGCCGGCTGTCACTCCTGCTGCGCCTCAGAAGAAACCAGCTTCTACAGTCGCTAAGAGTGAATCGGAGCTCATTGCCGTCCTCAAGGATCTGGCTGTCGCCATCCGTGAGAACACCAGGGATGGTCACGGTGGAACACAGACTGCTCTGGATCAACATCAAGCTATGTTGCGTCAGACCGCTGCGTCATCATCGTCGGGTGGAGGAAGTTCGACAGCGATTGTTCCGATCATGATGCCCATCGGTTCCACACCGCAGGGCAATAGTCAGACCATGTCTATGAGAAAGACCATGGACCGTACGGGTCTTTCAGCAGCTTAATCTTTTAATCTAGGAAACACGCTTATGGTTGATTCGACCACGACGAAACAGCTCGATGATACCGGCAGCTGGTTCCACGGCTGCTTTATGGTCCAGATCGGAGCAAACTTTAGCACTTACAAAGATATCGTCAATTATGCACAGCAAGACGAAATCTTTGGCTCCACATCGAACCCTGCTCTTGATCCCAATGTCAAGACAGTGCTCGGGAGTATTGGGGATAATGGGCAGGGATACCTGCCCACCTACTTCTCCAAGAACAAATGTCGTGATACGTCCTTGGGCGGTAACGATGCGATCAATCCTCTTCCTCAGTTCTCGATCGACGATGACATCTCCCATCCTCACACGATTCCGAACTATGGGTCGTCACTGGGGATGGGTCAGATCTATTCAGAGAACTACGACGACACGCAGCAGATCCTGTACCTCGGGTTCGGTCTTCCTCTGTTCTCAGATCTCGCATCCTTCTGGGGCGGCGCTGTGGACATGGACATGGCCGACCTCATGAACAAGGGATCTGGGATCACCGCTGAAAAGATCGGGTACCTGATCGGCTCAACACCCATTCGTCTGGTCAATCTGGTGACGGTACCCTTTAAGTTCATTGCAGCGTTGACGGACGAGCTGCAGATCGTTCCCATCTCGAAGTATTACAGCTTCTCCTCGCAGATGCCTTTGTACTTCCGATTTGTGAACTCGATTCTGGTTTCTTTGGCCACCAACATGAACTTCATGGATTCGTCGGTGGATTGGAAGAGTGCGATTGGCGGTGGTAATGTTGGGACGCAAACGGCTAGCGTGACAGCACCAAGTGCGAGTACGACTGATCTTTCTGGTATGTCAACAGTCTTTCGTGATCGCGGGTTGGACATGGCACGTATCATGACCAAGCGGTACTATTACGAGATGGGCAGCGCTGGACCAGCCAACAATCGTTGGACTGATGATGCATTGTTTAAATCGACTGCCATGGATGGTGGTAAGGGCACCGCTGTCGTCTCGAACGCTGCCACTTCTTCTGGTAGTTCGACCAACACTGCTGCCAACACCACAAACTCCATTACCTCTACTCCCACCACATTCTCCTTCACGAGTTTTTGGACCAATAAGCTGTTCGATGCTTTCAAAGCTGGTTACGGTGATGCCTTGTTTGATGGTCATCTCTTTCTCGGCTTCCGCATCGATAAGGGGCTGGGTGCCTCGGAAAGCTTCAGCAATCAGACCGGCGAATCCAAAATCTCCCAAACTGCAAATGCCAATCTTCAAGACGGTCGTGATGCGACTTTCTCGACGATGGGTGGTGATATCGGGGGCGGTGCCATTGGTGATGCTCTAACGGGAATCATCAGTGCTGCTAAGGGTGTTATCTCAGGCGCCGTTGGGACACTCAAGCTGGATCCTCTTGCTGCGGTGACCACGGGTGCCGCCCGCATTGATATTCCAGATGTGTGGCAGAGCAGTAACTTTTCTCGCTCATCATCATTCACAATCTCATGCCTATCGCCTTATGGGGACTTTGAATCGATCTTCCAATCGGAGTACGTCCCACTGGCATGTATGTTGGCTGGCACTCTGCCTCGCGGTACGGGCTATAGTTCGCATACGTCACCATTTGTGTGTCAGGCTTATTGTCGAGGTATTTTCTCATCGCCACTGTGCATCATTGAATCGCTCGAAGTCCAGCGCGGCGCCGACCAGTTTGGTTTCAATCATCTTCGGCTGCCCACCAAGCTGGTCATGCATGTGACACTCAAGGATCTATCGCCGGCTATGTACATGCAGATGGGCGGTGATAAGGGTATCGCAGCTCAGGTCCTGGGCTACGATGACATGTTCCAAGAGTACATGCTCACGCTTTCGGGTATGGGGCTCAGAGATCGTCTGGCACCATTTAAGTCCATGAAGCGCAAAGTCGCCATCATGCTTTCAACAGCGTATAAGAACAAAGTCTCTCCCTTCATGCTGGGTATGGAAGGTGGTTCGCAGTTTGCTGTTTCCCGCATGATTTCGATGGTCGTGTCAGGCGGTAAAGGTCTACCGAGTAATTAGTTTTAACAGGCTGGAAATCCTTTGATAGTATGATTTTTAGCCGGCTTCAAGATGGAGTTCCCCACGTGAACATCAAAGACAAAGAAGCGCTGTTCTCGCGCTACACGCAATTTTTCATGGAAGACTTCGCGACGCGTGTGCATGCGCAGGTCGCCGCACGTTATCCGGTTGATGCCGCTTACCTGTCGCAGTTTGTGACCAACCGTGCGCAGGACTACTTTGCGCAGGGTTACACCACCATCACCCCGCAGGTCAATGAGCTCACGCAGTTCATCTACGAGTGTGTGGATTATGTGGCTGAGCGTCATGATGATCTTGAGCAGGCGATGGCCCGTGAGACGTGGGACACCGTGAGCGCTCTGCCTTCGCAGTATCACAA
>JAEBUR010000108.1:0-11138 GCA_023014455.1 Amanita exitialis
ATCCAGATCGGTAATATCTTTAATTTCGATTCTCATATTTTCCATTTGTGTGTTTTCCATCTTACACTAAGATCGGAAAATAAATTAAAGAATCAAAAAAAATACCCCAGAAAGCTTATCACTTCTGAGGTATTTTATTCTATATACTGATACAACTTAATTTTCAGCCGACACCGAATATATGGCAGCTGTAACGAAAATTGCAACAATAATAACAGCGACAATTAACGGCTTCCAGATTGCTTTCCTGGGATACTGTTCTTCATTGGGAAAATACTTTGGGAAAAAGTAATACGCAAGAACCGATCCTCCTGCCAACCCACACAAATAAGCAAGTGAACTTTTAGGATCTTCAGGAACGCTCACAATAATACCGGTAAGTATAGTGATTACAATAGAGATACCCAATATGATATAGGCTTCTTTTTTCTTGTTGACCGCTATCAGATTCTGGAATAATAAAACCCCGCCAAAGAGCGTCGAAAGAAAAATAGAGAATCCTAAGATGGCTTTTTTTGAATAAATTTTGGGCAATTGCTTTTCCATTATATCACTTCATCAATATTATAATTCTTATGCTCACGGTTGGTTCTGATGATCATTTCTCCTAAGAAACCAGCCACAAACAGTAGCGTTCCCATGATCATCATCGTCAAAGCGATATAAAACCAAGGATTATTGGTAATCAAATGACCATAGATTCCTCTGGCTACATCGATCAGTTTTGAGAGTCCCAACCAAAGGGCTGAAAGGAAACCGAAGATAAACATCAAAGTTCCTACCGCCCCGAAGAAATGCATTGGTTCTTCCTCCAAAACGACTTACAAACCAAAGGGTTACCAGGTCCAGAAATCCTCTGATAAATCTTTCCGTTCCGAATTTTGAAGTTCCGTAAGGTCTTGCCTGATGTTGTACTTCCTTCTCGGTAATTCTTCTGAAACCTGCGTTGGCAGCCAATACCGGAATATAACGGTGCATATCTCCATATACATCCACAGATTTTACCACCTGTCTTTTGTAAGCTTTCAACCCGCAGTTGAAGTCGTGAAGATAAACTCCTGACACTTTTCTTGCAGCAGCATTGAACAGTTTGGACGGAATATTTTTGGTCATCACATTATCAAAACGCTTCTTCTTCCAACCGGAAACAATATCATAATTTTCATTGATCACCATATTGTACAGCTCCGGAATTTCTTCTGGGAAGTCTTGTAAATCGGCATCCATGGTAATGACTACATCACCGTTTGTTCTTGAAAAGGCTGCGTGAAGTGCCTGCGATTTTCCGTAATTTCTGGAAAATTTAATAGCGTGGATCTGAGGATGCTGTACTTTCATATTCTCAATAATGCTCCACGACAAATCCGTACTTCCATCATCTACAAACCAGATTTCATACGATAAATTACTGATTTTGCAGACGTTATCAATTCTTGAAAAAAGCTCTTCCAGAGAGTCTTCTTCGTTCAGTAACGGAATAACTATAGATAAATTCATTTAATTTTAATAAAAATTAGGCTTGATTTGTTTCTTCGGGTTGATGAATGGTTCTTGTTCTGAAAAACGCTCCGAAAAACACCGACAAAACTACGTAAAATATAAGAATTGCTGCAAAATATCCTGAAAAATGACTTGCGGTAAGCATATCTTTTCCTTTTACAGCCTCCGGAGTAAAGCTTTGAAGCCTTTCTTTATATTTCTGATCCAGTTCATCAATATCTTTCTGATGCTTCAGGATCTTTCTTGCAGAAGTATATTCCGTGTCCAATTCTGATTTTTGTCTTTGAACATATTGGTAGTTCAAAAGTTTTTTGGCATCAGTATCTGCAAAGTTTAAAAAGGCATAAATACTGAAGATGGAAAGAATTCCCCCGATAAACATTGGAACGAATGCTCTTTTGAAAGCTTCCTTAAATTTTACCACTCTATGGTTGTTCCAATGTGATTTCACAGACCAAAAAGCTGCTCCCGCATACAAAATTGGTAAAACGAACGCATTGGCTTTCAGTGATATATCAAAATAATTGATTCCTGAAAAAAAAGTATATACTACAAAGAAAACGATCATTGTAGCAATAAAAAGTATAATTCCTAGTGTTGATGGACTTTTCGTCATATTTAATTTTTTAGAAAAAAGTTGAAAAATTATTCCTCTAAATGTCAGCTGTTTAGCTTTACCACTGCATTTTTTCGACTAATTTTCTTTAATAAAGTTTTGAAGTTTACAAATATTTCCTACCTTTGCAACGGCAAGTCCTAAACAACCAGCTCCTGAGAATCCTCCAGGGTGGGAACGCAGCAAAGGTAATCGGTCGTAGCGGTGTGATTTAGGTAGCTTGCCATTTTTTTTTGGTTTAAAGTGAAGAGAGAGGTAATTTGATAATTATCTTTTTTTGTTTTTAATACCTTTTGCATTATTTCCATTTTTCTAATTTTCGATTACCTCGGTCTTATTATTGATTAAAATTCGAAGGTCTCCCCTAATTTTGGTAAAACAAGTTCTACATTTTTATCAGCGAAATGCTTTAATGCACTTTCATGATTGATCTCAATAGCCGGGAATGTATCAAAGTGACATCCGATTACTTTTGGAGTCTTTAATAATTCTGCAGCAGCAAAAGATGCTTTTCTCGGGCACATTGTATAATGACTTCCGATGGGAAGGATAGAAAGGTCTATATTTCCGTATAACCTTGGAAATAGCTCCATATCTGCCATTACTCCTGTATCTCCAGCCAAATAGATGTTTTTACCTTCAGGAAGTCTGAAAATATACCCTACAGGAACACCTCCATAGCTTCCATCCGGGAAAGAACTTGTATGATGAGCCGGAACCATGGAAATTTTAAGATCGTCGATTTTTGCCGATCCTCCTAAGTTCACATCGTCTGTATTTTTAGCTTGTTTGAAGTAGCCACATACTTCCGGTACTCCGATTATGGTAGCTTCCGGATAATGCTGTAATACTTCTCCTACATCAGCAATATGATCTCCATGGGCATGGGTCAACAGGATGTAATCGATTTTCTGAGCGGCAATATCAAAACCTGATTCCGCTTTTTTGTAGTTGTAGAAAGGGTCACTTAAAATTGTCTTGTCCTTGTACGTGAACAGAAAACAATTTTGCCCTAAGAATTGTATTTTCATTGTAAGTTTAATTTTAAAATTTTTGAAAAAAGATGACTCATCACTCTATGTGAAAGAATCATCTTTTTTAATTTAAGAACATCCCATTGGTGGTTTTAAAAAAAACTCATATAGCAACAGGCATGTTGGTATTATGATTAAAATTTGAAGAATCAATAGCCGTTTCATTACTTGTAATTTCCCGATTAACACATAAAAGCTTAAAACCGCATTGGAAATAATAATCAAAGTAATTAACGCAGGAATAAAATCAATCTCAAAAATTGACATCCCGTCGCTTAGCTCTTCAATCAAATAATAAATAAGTAATAAAGCTAAAACAACAGATAGAGAAGAAGTTATCTTTAAAGCAGTCTTCATACTATCTACTTTTGGGGGAATTTATCCTCAATCAGGTTAAGTTTAATCCCATGTTCCAGATACGCCTTACAACCGTCTAAAACAGTCGTAAAACCGCCTGTATTGTCGTTAACTTGTCTTAGCATCTCTTCACCCGTTTGAGTGAATCCATAGCTCTTAATGACAACAAGAGTTCCGTTTTCCATGGTTTTAAACTCATAGTCTACATTTACTGAAGGTTCTCCCCATACTGTTTTAATCAGTTGGTTCGGAATAATCTGATGAACATTTACCACGTTTTTCACGCCATACATTTCCCATTCCCAGGTTACTGTTTTCCCTTCTTCTAATTTTCCGGTAGATTTTGTAAACCAGAAATTAGTGGTTACTTCAGGATTGATGAATGCTTCAAAAACATCTTCAACCGGCTTTCTGATAAGCATTTGCGCTTCAACATAGACATTAGAACTCATGATATAATATTTTTAGATTTAGTTAAATAAATTAAGCCCGGCTGCCGTAAGAATCGCCATTATAAAAGTCATAATTCCAACCTGCTTCAAATATTGATCTAATTCTTTCGGTTCTTTTACCGACATGATGCTTCTTCTTAATTTCATCAAAGGAAACATAAGGATCATTACAATAAAGACATAATAGTTTTGTTCCTGAAAGAATCCATTGATTCCTAGAAAGGCTAAAATCAACAACAGAGGAAGCTGTAACAGAATCATTTCATAGATCATTGCATTTTTGAATCCGATTCTCAAGGCAAAGCTATTTTTTCCAGATAGTTTATCACTTTCAATATCTCTCATATTGTTCAGATTCAGAACTGCCATACTCATCATTCCTACTGCCGTTCCCGGCAACAGCATATCCCAGCTGAACGTTTTTGTAAACAGGAAATAGCTTCCACATACAGAAACCAATCCAAAGAAGATAAATACAAAGACATCACCTAATCCCATATAACCGTAAGGCTTCTTCCCTACTGTATATCCGATTGCTGCTAAAATACTTGCTACTCCTAATCCTATGAAAATATAAAATTCATTCATATAGTCTGGAATGAAGGCAACGTACAATAATGCAATGGTAGCTATGAAAGACAACGCTGAAAAAAGAATCACCGCATTTTTCATTTGCTTGGCTGTAATTTTTCCCGATGCTACGGCTCTTGCTTCCGCTTCATTGATTCTCTTCGCATCAGTTCCTTTTACTCCATCACCATAATCATTGGCATAGTTTGATAAAATCTGGTACAAAAGCGTTACCAAAAGTGCCAGGGCAAAGATCTTCCAATCCCATGTTCCACCTTCTCTGTACAACCTCCATTTTGCAATGAAAGCTCCCATAATAATCCCGCTTAATGACAGCGGTAAAGTTCTGAGCCTTGCGGCTTTTATCCAATCAGTCATATATTTATAATTGATAAACGATAATTGATAAATGATAACATCAATTATCACCTATCAATTATCAATTATATTTTTAAGATATCCATTGATCGTCTCCGAAGTTCGGTTTTCTTTTTTCAAGGAATGCATTTCTTCCTTCTTTAGCTTCTTCGGTCATATAAGCTAAACGGGTTGCTTCTCCTGCGAAAACCTGCTGACCTACCATTCCATCGTCTGTAAGGTTCATGGCGAACTTCAGCATTCTGATAGACATTGGAGATTTTCCTAAGATTTCCTGAGCCCATTCGTAAGCAGTATCTTCCAATTCTGCATGAGGAACTACTTTGTTTACCATTCCCATTTCGAAAGCTTCCTGAGCGGAATAGTTTCTTCCTAAAAAGAAGATTTCACGGGCTTTTTTCTGACCTACCATTTTTGCCAGGTAAGCAGATCCGTAACCACCGTCAAAGCTTGTAACATCAGCATCGGTCTGCTTGAAAATAGCGTGCTCTTCACTCGCTAAAGTAAGATCACATACTACGTGAAGCGAGTGTCCACCTCCTACAGCCCATCCAGGAACCACTGCGATAACTACTTTTGGCATGAAGCGGATCAGACGCTGAACTTCCAGAATATTCAGACGGTGTCTTCCGTCTTCTCCTACATATCCCTGATTACCTCTTGCTTTTTGGTCTCCACCACTGCAGAAAGCCCAACCTCCGTCTTTAGGACTTGGTCCTTCTCCTGAAAGTAAAACAACGCCTATTGAAGGGTCTTCAGAGGCATCATAAAAAGCATCGTATAATTCTGATGTTGTTTTAGGTCTGAAAGCGTTACGCACTTCCGGTCTATTGAAAGCAATTCTTGCTACACCGTTACATTTTTTATAGGTAATATCTTCGTATTCCTTAGCGGTTTTCCACTCGATCATCTGATAAAAATTTTTCTCAAAGATACGGAATTACAGAGAATTTCTGAGGGTGAAATTTCATCATCATTTCTATAAAATACAGAAATTTTGAGGGATAATTTTTGAGGTAAGGATTTTCAGTAAAAACAACATATCTATTGTCAGCAACTAAACCTAACAGGTTTATAAAATTCATCCAAAATCATCACGGGTTTAAAAACAAAAAACCGGAACATTTCTGTTCCGGTTTTCATATTTGTTGTTATCAAAAATGATTATTTTGCTCCAGCCGCTGTAAGTTCAGCTTCTTTAGCTTTCATTTCTTTAACTTTATCCATGTTTTTCGTTACCACGTAAATTTCTTTTAGCGCAGTTACTGCATCAAGACTTTTTGGTGATGCCTTATACCATCCTTCAGCATATGGCAATGCTTTAGCAAATCTTTCTCTTCTTGCATCGATCAGTTTGGAAGCTTCATCCGGCTTATCTTTTCTCAATGCATTGATCTGTCCTACGACTGTAGCATCGTCACCAATGGTAGTATATACCAAATTCTGATGAGCATCAGCGAAATCAGGCTTCAATTCGATTGCTTTTTTGAATGATTCTAAAGCATCATTTACTGTTGCCGGAGTTTTAGCCTGCATTACTCCAAGATTGTACCAGTTGGTAGCATCATTTGGATTTTTAGCTAACTGCTCTTTCAAACCTGAAACGAATTTATCTGTATTTCCTGACTGAAGATATGCTGTAGTCTGAGCTTCTTTAAGTTTAGCGTTATTTGGGTATTTAGCTAGTCCTTTTTCAATGATTGCAAGCGCTTCATTTGATTTCTTAGCATTCAGAAGTAATGAAGACAATGTTTCATACAGCTCAGGCTCTACACTTTTTGTCTGTTCTGTTTTGAAATCAGTATAATCAGGGTTTTTCTTCATCAACTCCCAAGTCGCTTTATCAAGGTTCACTACCTGTCCGCTTTTCTTTTCTTTTGCAGTATATGTAGTTTCTACTCCTGTAAATCCGGAATTAACAAGATCTGTATAAATTTTGATAGACTCATCACTGTTATTAGCTAACGCATGGCTAAGTCCTGCATAATACATGTATATTTTATTATCCTGACCGCTAGACTTCAATAAGTCATAAACCTCAATAAACTTAGGTGCTGCTGCTGCATAGTTCTTCGCATTGTAAGCATCCATAGCTGTTTTGTTGGCCGTCTGAAGCTTTGCGTTCAAAGCATTCGCATCTTTATCTTTTTGTCCGAAAGCAAAAGAAGACGCAACGATAGCCATTCCTAAAATCAGTTTCTTCATAATAACTATTTTATATTAATTGTACAATTTATTCTTCAGAATCAGAATTCTCAGTTTCCTCTGCCTGATTTTCATTTTCGGCCTGAGGTGTTGTATTATCGTCTTCCAGGTTATCAAATAGTGTTCCTGTTCCTTCCTGAATACCGCCTTCAGCTTCTTCAAGTTCTTCAGAATCTTCCTCTACATCTTTATCCATTGCTACTTTTGCAATCGCTGCAATTTCGTCATTTTTCTTAAGATTGATCAGTTTTACTCCTTGTGTATTTCTACCCATTACTCTCATTTCATCCATTCCCATTCTGATGGCAACACCAGACTTATTGATAATCATCAATCCGTCTTCGTCTGTCACGTTCTGAATGGCGATCAGATTTCCTGTTTTTTCGGTAATGTTCAGGGTAATAACTCCTTTTCCTCCTCTGTTGGTAATTCTGTAGTCTTCTACCGCAGTTCTCTTTCCGTACCCTTTTTCAGATACTACAAGTACTGTTTCGTTCTCTACATCATTCACAACAATCATACCAATAGCCTCATCGCCGTCTTCAAGCAAGATTCCTCTTACCCCGATAGATCCTCTTCCTACTTCTCTTACTTTCTCTTCAGGGAAACGGATACATTTACCATTTTTGGTAGCGATCATGATCTGAGAATTTCCGTTCGTCAGGTAAGCTCCTAATAACTGGTCATTATCTCTGATCTCAATTGCATTCACCCCATTTACCCTTGGTCTTGAATAAGCTTCCAATGAAGTTTTCTTGATCGTACCGTTTTTGGTTACCATCACAACGCTCATTTGGTTGACGTATTCAGAATCCTTCAGGTTGTTGGTTCTGATATATGCTTTGATCTTATCATCCGGTTCGATGTTGATAAGGTTTTGTACTGCTCTTCCTTTTGCTGTTTTGGAACCTTCAGGAATTTCAAATACTCTCAGCCAGTAACATCTTCCTTTTTCTGTGAAGAATAGCATGTATTGGTGGTTCGTAGCAGAAACGATGTATTCAAGGAAATCGGAATCCCTTGTTGTTGCCGCTTTATTACCTACACCACCTCTACTTTGAACTTTGTATTCTGAAAGTGAAGTTCTCTTGATATATCCGGCGTGAGAAATGGTAAGAACTACAGATTCGTTCGGAATAATATCTTCGATAGACATTTCTCCTCCTGAATAATCAATTTCAGTTCTTCTTTCGTCTCCGTATTTTTCTTTAAGCTCGACTAATTCCTCTTTGATAATCTGGAATCTTCTTGGCTCGTTTGCTAAGATATCTTCCAAATTAGCAATCTCTTTCATAATTGCATCGTATTCATCACGGATCTTGTCAAGCTCCATTCCTGTAAGACGAGCCAATCTAAGATCAAGAATTGCCTGAGCCTGAATTTCTGAAAGTTCGAATGCTTCGATCAACCCTTCTTTTGCAGCCTGAGGATTGGCACTGTGACGGATAATAGAGATAGCCTTATCTAAAGCATCCTGAGTTCCGATCACTTTCATGAATCCTTCAAGGATATGTGCTCTCTCCTTTGCTTTTTTAAGCTCAAACTGAGTTCGTCTTACGATTACTTCATGTCTGTGCTCTACAAAGTGGTGAATGATATCTTTAAGGTTCAGCTGCTCCGGTCTTCCGTGTACCAATGCAATATTGTTTACACTGAAAGAGGTCTGAAGTGCCGTATATTTATACAATAGGTTTAAAACGACATTTGGAATCGCATCATTTTTCAATTCATAAACAACACGAAGTCCTTTTCTATCCGATTCATCTCTGATCTCGTGGATACCAGGAATTTTTTCATCCTTCACAAGCTCAGCAGTTCTGGCAATCATATCTGCTTTATTAACCTGATAAGGAACTTCTGTTACAATGATTGCATTTCTGTTTCCGATTTCTTCGAAATTAACCTTTGCTCTCAAAACAACTCTTCCTCTACCTGTATGGAAAGCATCTCTTACTCCGTCATATCCATAGATAATACCTCCTGTAGGGAAATCCGGAGCGATGATATGCTGCATCAATTCATCGATCGTAATTTCTTTATTATCAATATAAGCACAGATGGCGTCTACAGATTCTGATAGGTTGTGAGGCGCCATGTTTGTTGCCATACCTACTGCAATCCCTGAAGTTCCGTTCACCAAAAGGTTTGGAACTTTTGTAGGCATTACTGTTGGTTCCTGCAAACTGTCGTCGAAGTTATTCTGGAAATCAACAGTTTCTTTGTCAAGATCTGAAAGAACCTCATCAGAGATTTTTTTCAATCTAGCTTCAGTATAACGCATTGCTGCAGGGGGGTCACCATCCATAGAACCGAAGTTACCCTGTCCATCTACCTGAGGATAACGTAAACTCCAATCCTGAGCCATTCTCACCATCGCATCATATACGGAGGAATCTCCGTGCGGGTGATATTTACCCAAAACGTCCCCAACAATTCTTGCAGATTTTAAGTATTTTCTATTAGAAAAAACCCCTAATCCATACATACCATACAGTACTCTTCTATGAACGGGTTTCAAGCCATCTCTTACATCAGGTAGCGCTCTAGAAACGATAACTGACATCGAATAATCGATATAAGACGACTTCATTTCATCAACAATGTTGATAGGAATCAGTCTTTCTCCTTCTTTTTGCATAAACAAATTTTATTATAATGATAGTCAGACCCTTAGCTGAAAGTCCGAAAATTATTTATTTTGAATTTTTATTAACGGGCTAATTTACGAAAAAAATGCCGATTTTTGCGATAGAATTTATCCACAAAATCTTAAAAATTCTTAAAATATGGGCATATTAAGTATAACTTTCCACTGCACGAAAAATAATCTGGAAGAATGGGAAAATTATATTGATGAAACATTGGTTTTAATGACTGAAAACCTGATGGATGTCAACAAGTATATCTTGTCTGAGGTTCATAGTGATTATATTGATGAAGGAAAGAATTATAATCTTCTTCTGATTTTTGATAATGACGAACTCAGAAATGATTTTATTGAAAGTGAGCTGAAAAATATAGCAGAGCGCATTGAGACGAAATTCGGGCAGGAAGTAATGATCTTTAATACTTTCCTGAACCCTAAAAAATCAAGACTATAATACATATAAAGCAAAAGCACTGAAAGTTTCAGTGCTTTTTTTATTTTTTATATTATCTATGAAATCCGCCATGGTGGCCTCCCCCAAAATGATGAAATCCACCGCCGTGATGTCCACCACCATAAACATATACTCGTTCTGTATATCTGGGGCCGTAGCCATAATATCTTGGTCCATAATATCCATATACTGGTGTTCTAACTCCATAATATCCATCTGCCGCACATGATGACAGCATGAATATTATTGCCATGGCTCCTAAAGCCTTAAGCATTGTTTTCATTTTTTGTCATTTTTTATTACACCTTATAATAATCAATGTTGATGCCAAAGCCACTTTAAATACAGCCTTTAGAAACAAAAAAAACATTCATTTAAATTGAATGTTTTTATAGTGCTTTTAATAGCCGTTTCTCTTTTTTACCTGTCCCGGAGCATAGTCTTTTGCGCTTCCCCCATAGACTTTTTTAGCTTGTCCCGGTGGAAGTCTTTTTCCCTGATAGCCGCTATTGTCATATGCTACACATGAGGTAAGCATCAACGTTACGATCAGAGCTCCTGTAATCTTCATTATACTTTTCATTATTCTAATTTTTCCAAACTTAATGGTATATAGATCAAGGTTGATGCCAAACAAGACAGACCAGCTGTTTTAAGCTCTCTTCACCCCTGATTACTCCATTACTCAACATCAAAAGATGTCGCTTCTTTTTTCCATCATGACCAGGTCTTTCCATTCACCATTGAGCTTTCCGATCTTTTTACGGACTCCTACCGTTCTGAATCCATTTTTCTGGTGAGACTTGATAGCCATTTCATTTTCAGAAAAGAGGTTGGTCTGCAATGTCCAGAATCCGTGGTCTTCGCTATCCAGAATGATCTTTTTAAGCAATATGGAACCCAATCCCCTTCCTTGATACTCGTT
>JAEBUR010000109.1:0-10584 GCA_023014455.1 Amanita exitialis
CAATTTTCGTGATTACAGTTCTGATGTATTCAAGAACGTAAAAGCGATTCATTCACTTGGGGGTATTGAGCAACTCCTGCAAGCTGGGATCGTGCGTTGGGATGACAATTCTCAAACATACGAGCTCGACCCTGAGTATGTCGAGAGACGCAGCAATGCAAAATTCAAAAAGCTCCAACGTCCAGGACGGTCCACTGGCGAACCTGAGATGGGGCCTGGCCTTAATGGGCCTCGGCCTAATGATGGTAATGATGGGAGTAGGCAGTCTTCTCCGAAGCCTAGCGGAGCTCCCATTGGCGGTGGTGAAGATGGTGAACAAGCGTCGGGACTGAAGCGACTCTTTGGTAGAGGTGGTGGTGGCGGAAGCAATGGCGTTGTCAAAGCTATCCGCGACCAAACCGAGAGCATGTTAGATGCTTTTGAAAATCTGCCAATCCGAGAAGTTCAGGAAGAACAGGCTGACTACCTTGCTGATATTCTGGAACGATTAGAAGCAGGCGTCAACACGTTCGCAGGCGGCCCCGGTACTGCCGGTGGTAGACCAGGTTTATTACGTCGTGGAGCAAGACTGGCTGGTAAGGGTATCAAAGGGGTATGGAAAGCAACAGCCTATCCTTTAAAACTTGCCCGAGTCATGGCCAAACAAGCATTCCGTCCAGTGAAGTGGATGGGGCGTAAAACATTCGGCCGAGTTAAAGGCTTCGGTGAAAAAGCATGGGGCAAAGCCTCAGCGCTTGTAACTGACGTCTATGTAAAGGCCAAGACGGATTGAAGCGGGCACTTGAACGCGGATTGATGTTAGCAGGTAGTTACACCGATGTGAAAACGGGTAAAGTGATTAAGTCCATCAAGGACATTACGGGAGCCGTGATTAACAATGCGACAGGAGAAATGGTTCTGACGCAAGAAGACTTTGACAACGGATTGATGAACTCCTTAGGGAAACGTCTGAAGCAGGGTCTTATTGGTGGCGTTACTTCTGCAATCAAGCGGGCAGGTAGCATTATTGCTTCCCCGATCACAAAACCGCTGCAATGGGCTAAGTCCGGACTAAGTGCCGTGAAGAAGCTCATGTTAACACCTCCAGATGTTTACTTACGTGGACAAATGGACAAGCCGATTCTTTACGGTCAACAAATGTACAACGGCATGTACTGGTCTTCTGCGACGAACAAAGTCGTACGGTACGTCGGTGACATTGACGGTGACGTCTATACATGGGATCGTGAGTCTATGCAGAAGCGGATCGTATTGACCGCTCAGCAGATTCAGGACCCAGGATTAGTCGACTCTACCGGTAAGCCGTTAAAAGGGTTCATGAAGAAGTGGAAAGACCGTGCAGACGGTGCAATAGGCTTCTTGAAGAAAAACCTGAACCCATTGAATTGGTTAAGGAAAGGGAAAGAGCTTGCGAAGAAAGGTTTGGGTATGCTCGCTGCCCCATGGAAAGCTGTACGTAATGCTTTCGGTGGTGGCGGTGGTGGCGCCGGGGGTTGGACCAAACGTATCTATCGCTTGCTGTGGAATAAGTTCAACGATCTTCCTTTAAACACAGGTCTTAAGGCGGCAACGTCTGAGCTGGGTGAGAAGGCAGGTGCGCTCGGCAGTAAAGTGAAAGACTGGTGGGCAAACCGTAAAGGATTTGGGTTGAAGAGTAAATTCGCGGAATCGAAACTCGGTGGTTTGTTAGCTGGGTTGTTCGGCGGCGTGAAAGGTTTCAATTGGAAATCACTCTTCCATAAAGACTCAATGAAAGATCGTCTGGATGAAATGCGTAACCGTGAGGGTTCATGGGTCAACCGTTTATCATCGGCTGCAGGTCGTGTCAAAGACTCTGCGAAAGATAAGATAGACAAGGCTCGTAAATTCCCATGGCTGAATACCATCATGACCGGGTTCGGAATCGTGAGCAGTGCCGTTATGGGGTTCAAGAAGAAATTCATGGACTGGGGCGGTACATTGTTCAAGTGGTTACCGAAAGTCCTGGAGGCAATCCGGGATACTAAACTTGTCAAGGGCGGAATGGATATGCTCGGCGACATGTTTGGTGGCCGTGGTGGAGGGAGAGGGAGAGGTGGATTATTGCGTCGTGGTGCCAAAGCCTTAGGCCGTGGTGCTTGGAATGCGGTACGTCATCCTTTCAAGACTCTGGGCAAAGTAGCGAAGGCTCCGTTTAAGTTAGCGGGCGGTGCACTGCGTTTAGGTCTGAAAGCTCTTCCGTGGGTAGCACGCGGTGCTATGGCATTGTTGACCAGTCCAGTAGCTTGGGTGGCTGCAGCAGCCGTAGGTGCTGGTTATCTCATCTATAAAGGCTATAAAGCGTATCAAGGTCGTATTACGTCAGTACGTGAAATGCGTTTGGCGCAGTACGGGTTCTCGAAGAGTGATGACAGCGATAAGTTAGGCAAAGTCCTTGCTCTCGAAGAAGCATGTATGAAAGTCGTGCAGTGGGATTCCAACGGTGTTCCATCACTGGGACCACTTAAGTACCCTGAACTCATTCAGGCGTTCGACATCCCGTTGACTGCTGAGAAATCAGTTATGTCTTGGGCAACATGGTTCTCCAACCGCTTCCGTCCGGTCTTCCTGAAGAACATCCAGGAAATTCATACACGTGATGCCAAGGCAACCATCCTTGATCCGAACACGTCGTTACCGAAAGGCGCATTACCGGGCTATGCACTAGCAACACGCTTGCCTGACAACGCACCTAACGGAGAACGTGGTCCGTATTACACCGAGCAGTCTCCGTTCCAGAACCACGCTTGTATTATCGGAACCGACTTAGTAGACTCAACCATCCAAGCGGTGGTCGCTGAGTATGCTGCAGACGCGAAGAAGTACAAGACGTCGGAACGTAATAAGGCTAACCTTGGTAACGCTGAAAACATTGCACTGACGCCGAAAGCCGGTAAGAACATGCAGGCTGGTATGCAACTCCAGAAAACCGATCAGGTTTATGGGGCAGGTGATGTACAAGCGAACATCGGTAAGATTACCGGTAATCCGGATAAAGACCTTAAGATCATTCAGGCGAACTTGATCGATGATGTAACCGCCGTTCGAATGAAGATGTACGGTATGCGCGAACTCTCTAAGAGTCAGGTAGATCTTATCTGGCGACTGGAAGAGTCTATCATGGATCTCAACGTTATCTTCACCTCCGGGAAGTTAGCAGCATTTACGGGAGACGTGAACAAGATCGTGCAACAATGGGCTCCAGTGTTTGGGGTTTCCTTAGGTGTTGCCGCTGATGTAAACGATTGGCAGTTCTGGTTTGAACGACGTTTCATGCCCGTGTTACTGAACTTCTGTACACGTGGTAATAAATGGTTGGGGATGAAGAATCTCCAGACTAAGGTTCGTACTGCTCATCCTGAAGTTCAGTACTCTATCGCAGAGTTCATGTCTGTAGCTAAGACAACTGTAAACGAACAGGAAGTGTCGGTCTGGTCCGTCAACGCTTATCCATTCCCGATGGAATCTGCGAACACCGATTCGCTGGTCATCAAAGGGAACATGGACTCGTTGAAGTCTCGTATCAAAGCAGAGAAGTATGCTGAGGCATTAGCGAAGAAAGATCCTAAACTGAAAGTCGGTCCTGATGGTAAACCGCTGAGTGATGCAGAATTCATGAAGCGTATTTCCCAGCAGCCGGGTAGTGCGTTACCAACCAATGCGGTGAACGCTGCAAACCTTGCGGCAGCAGGTGGTAGGTCAGCACTTAACGGGGGCGGAGGTCTAACGAACTTCGATACGACCGGATTTAATTCAGTTGAAGACTTGACACCTAATGGTGGTAAAGCCGCTGATCTTCCACAGATTGACGGTGCAGCTGTATCTGCAGCAGGTTCGGCAGATAAACGATTCGCAATGTTGAAACCACTGTTCGAAGCAGTGGCGAAAATGGTAGGTGTCGACGTTCCTACACTGACCGCGTTTGCAATGCAGGAGTCTGGGTTCGATCCGCTGGCTAGGGCTAAAGGCAGTTCTGCTGCCGGGCTGTTCCAGTTCATCAACTCAACGTGGGGTCAGTATGCTGATAAGCTCAAAGCTTTCGGCTTCAGTAACCCGGTGGTCACCGATCCTGTTGCTAACACAGTAGCAGGAGCGATGTTCATTCGTGACAACATCCAGGCATTGAAATCAACCGTTGGGCGTATGCCTAACATCCCAGAACTTTATCTTGCACACTTCCTTGGCCCAGGCGGGGCTCGGAAAGTCTTGTCGCAACCAGACTCGGCCAGTATTATGACCGGCGTCAATAGCGATCAGATTCGTGCAAACCCGGGCGTATTCAAGAACATCTCTACCATTGCGGATATTAAGCAGTGGGCTGCTCGAATGATGCAGAAGGGGATTTCGTTCTCGTCTAAGAACGCGGGTGCAGCAATTCCTCAACAGGG
This sequence comes from Amanita exitialis, assembly GCA_023014455.1. NCBI lineage: Eukaryota > Fungi > Basidiomycota > Agaricomycetes > Agaricales > Amanitaceae > Amanita > Amanita exitialis. The sequence continues at coordinate 4,407 of JAEBUR010000109.1, forward strand.
TTACTTCCAGACCAATATGGGCTCAGCGCCTGCAGAGGCAGGAAGTATTGTTAATACACAGGCCATGGGTTCGCCTACGGCAGGTGGTGATGGTGCGGGTGCAATCCCTGCTACTGCGCCAACTATTAACATGCCTGGTTCAGCCGCTCCGGTGACGAACAAGGAAGCTACAACAGGTGCGCTGCGTAAAGTTACAGCTGAATCACCAGTCGCTACATCAACCGCAGGTGCTTCGCCAGTACCTATGGGACGTGAAGGTGTAAACCAGCAACGTCAGATTCAGGAAGATAAGGTGGTAGAACGGACTCAGAATGAACGTGCAGTAGCTGCGACCAACCAAAGTCGCGCTATGGCAACGGGTGCGCAGGTTCGTCAAATGCGCGATACCCATACCGTTCAGGAAGAGATTCGTGACAACACTGGAGATACTGCTCAGTTACTCCGCGAGATCAAAGAGATCCTCAGCGGAGGCCCTACGAGTGGTGGACCAACTCCTCCCAGTAGCGTACAGGATACCCGGAAAGACATGATGCTTAAGAACGCATCCACTAACCCACCGGTTGGTAACTCTCCGAACAGTAAGCCATTTAACACGGGACGTAAGTCCGCGTAACTAATAGGGGACTTCGGTCCCCTTTTATTTCTCAACTGGAGGCGTAATGGCAACCGATGTGATTTTAGATACAGACTGGGTTCGCCAAGCCAACTTGTTACCTAAGCGGGTAGCTGATGGCCCGAAAGGTTTGAGTCAAGTCTCCATGACTGTAGAGCAGTTACAGTTACGTCGTTATACCTCGGCATCGTTTAAGTTTACGAACGGTACACTCGGTGGTAACTTCGCGCTGAACATGCCACCTCAACCTTGTCGATTTGCAGACCCTGTCCCCGATCGCTATGTGGTTCCTAAGATCCCTGGCGGCGGCAAACCTGAATGGGGTATGTCTCGATGGTATAGTGAAAACATTGATGACTTCTCAACCTTACTCCATGTGCGTGCGGGTATTCCTGCCTATAACTCACTGTGGAGTTTCTTCGGTAACTTCTATAACTCCGATGACGCGCGCTTAATTCGCACCGGTCGTGACTGGTCAATTGGTTCGTTCATTGGTCGTGCATTAGGTTGGGTGTTCTCGATTCGTCTCTTACCGTTCATCTGGACGGGGCAGGCAATCAAATACTTCGTCTCTGTGACCTCTACACGCTTTGCGTACTTAAAACCTACCATGGGCATGTATTGGAAATACGTGAACGACGTATCCAACACCTTAGCCGCCAACTTGGACATGACTGCTGAAGCGGATGCTTCTTACATGCAGCTCGCTGAGAACTTCCAGCGTCGTCCGGATAGCACTACTGAAGCCACCACTAACGTAGGTGCAGCGAACGCCTCTGCGACAGGTGGTAGTCAGGGTACTATTTATCAGGTGACAGAAGACACGATTGCTAATGCGCTCGATAAGAACGTATCAGCAGTAAACGATAACGGGGCTAATAAAGCAGCTCGTTCATTGTTCGTGTTGGATGACAACACCAAAAACTATTACCGCGAACGTTTACCAGAAATCTACCAGTCAGAAGGGTTGATCGGTATTAACGTCTATGCAGTGGTCCTGCGTGCTCAGTCTATGGCTGATGCGTGGAACACAGCGGTAATGGAGAAACAAGAAGCCGCAATGCAGGCAGGTCAGAACAACCAGGGTCTGATCGACACCATCCGTGCTTGGATCTTAGACGGTAGTGCAACGCAGGCATTGAACCAGCAGCTCAATGGTCGTAGTAACACGATCGAAGACTTTTTGGTGACGCAATACTTCCCAAGCCGTTACGGCGGGATCAGTAAAGCAGGTACAGCAGATCCTTCAACGGAAGCTAACCCTGCGGCTAACCCAAGTCAGCAGACGAATGAGATTACTCAACAGGCTGCTCAGGCTGCGGCAGAAGATCCGAAGAATGAAACCAAAACCTCGGATGCGACCAAAGAAGCTTCTACTACAGCACAGGACAGTGCAGGCTTACTCAGTACATTGGCTCAGTATGCGTCAGAAGCGTACGAATCCATGGCGACGTTGTGGGATGCTAGTGCAGATAACTACAACTCACTGAAGAAAGTTTTCAAAGCAGCGCAGCACGATGGCTCGCAGTTCTTGACATTGCGTGTTAACGGCCGTGACAGCGCTTCTGAGAGCTTTTCTAACAGTACCCGCCAGTCTGATATTGCTAACATGATGAACTCGGCCTCGGCCTCTGCACGTAACATTCTGGTGAACGTTGCAGATGGTAACTTGACGGGTCTCCCACTAGTGGGGCAGATTGCTGGCTTTATCGGGGATGTTATTGGCGGGGTTGCAAGTTCGCTGAAGATCTCGGGTGTGGGTGCGTTGATGGGTAATGCGTTCGTGGATATTCCCGAACACTACGATACATCACAAGCTCAGTTCAACCAGATGTCCTACACGATTCACCTGCGTGCTCCTTATGGTAATGACCACAGTCGTTTCCAGAATGAGTTGTTACCGCTGGCGTGTATCTTGGCATTGGTTCTCCCGCGTTCCGCTGGTGTGGCAGCGTACGGTATGCCTTTCCATGTAGAGGCTTACTGTCGTGGTCGTGGACAGATACGATTCGGTATTCCATCTGAAGTTTCCATTACGCGTGCAACGGCTAACATGCCTTGGACGTCTGATGGTCGTTTCCGTGGGATCGACATTCGTATAACGTTTAAGGACTTGACGTCGGTGATGCATATGTCCATGAACGAAGTAGCAGGTTGGCGTGCTATTGACCCAACTCGCTGGGGTAACTTGCTGTTCCCGCAAGACTCTGCGTTCTCGGACTACATGTCTGTATTGTCATCGTTAGGTTTGGGCGATCAGATTTACCGGATGCGTAAGCTGAAACGTAACCTGAAAGCAATGGAAGGATCATTCGAGAAATGGTTCTCTCCTCAAGCCCGTGCCGTGTCAGTGTTCTCTGGATTGACTGGTCAGGTATTAAGTTCCTTCAGCCATGGTATCAGAAACTAACTAAGAGTAGGGGCGAAATGCCCCTACTCTTTTTTGATGTGTTCTTGTGTAATTATGACTAAGAGGAGTTTTCGAACATGGCCATTACTAATCCAACCCCATTGATTTACGACGACCCGAAGCTTGCAGTTATGGTCCAGCAGGTTGTCTTTGCAACACCGTGGGTAGTACAGCCCACTAACGTAGATTTCCCAGTTACTACCTTACCTCGCATGACCATCCCTCAACTGAGTTGGATCGTGCAGGATGAAGAACTCAACTGGCGTGAAAAATTAATCGCTTATCTTAATCCTTTGTTAGGCGATGATTTCTCAGCACCAATCAACGGACTTCCGGGTAACTTTATTACCGCGGTACTGTCCAATCTCTTCTATAACAGCCGCGCTTACGTAGATTCTATCTTACCGCCGCGTTTGGATGAGATGATGTCCGGTAGCCCCTACGCGGTATCCGCTTATTGGGTAGGCTATCACTTAGCAGGTATGTTGGCAGCAGGTATTACCGTTGAAACCATCAACGATGCTGCGTACCAGAAGAAACAGCTGAATGACCTGCAGCGTATCTTTGCGTACATGATTGGCAACATCCTGCAATCGAATCCGGTTATCCGTAAGAGCAACCATGTCATCATCGGTGCTCAATCAGGTTCAGCAACCCGCGGTCTCATCTTTGTAGATGCAGACAATCTCGACACGTATTTCAATAACGGCCACACCATTGATGAACTATGTACAAACTGGTTCATGACAAAGGCCGACCCAACTGTATAAGGGATCAAGATGACCACTGAAAAGATTCAGGAAAAAGTTAACGAAGCTATCGAACGCGAACTGGATAATCATCCGGAAGTGAACCGCACTATTCTGACGGCTATCCATAGCCCTGACAATAACGACGCGATGAAAGTTGCGCAGATTGCCCAGAACATGTTTGCGCTCGGTGCAGGTTTCTTCCACCATGCCTACGACCACTTAATCCTGGAACAAATGGTTGAAGAGCCGTTCCTCGATATGGAAGGCAACCGTCGTGCTATTCGTGTAGAGCCATCAGAAGTCGGGTTCGAAGTTAAAAACGGCGAGCTCATTATCTCTGAAGATGTTTGGGGAGCAATGACGCTGATGAACGAAGAAGTGAAGCAGATGGTGGGTCGTTACTTCCTGGGTCTGCAAGTGTCCAGCAAGTTGTCTCAGAAGCACGCTAAGGCGATTAGCCTGCGACTGCGTGCTGAGATGACCGCTGTCAGCGATCGCCTCAACCAGGGCTTCTACGAGTACGATGAAGAGAAGTTGCGTGCAATGGCACTGACTGTATCCGAACTCGCATTGAAGTTTATCCTGCCGCTTGCGCCGCAGTTCTGTACGGAAGAGGAATACGCCCAAATGTTCGATATCGCTTACGAGTCTATCGTAAGCTCAATGGATGAACCTTCTGATTATCCATTCATTCGTGCATTCAACGAAGCCGCACCAAACGCTTTGTTCCTCGATGATCGTGCTGCGAACATCCTGCGTATCTTCCGTGCCCAGCAAGCTATTATACAGGAGAAGGAAGAACTGCGCGAAACGTTCCCGCTGGACTACATGGCAAGCTGCATGTCATTAGTCCGTTTTTAAAAAATCCACAGTTATACATTACTTAAGTGAATAGATAGTTTATTCAATTCATACTTACGTAAGAACGTATAACTTTAATAGCTAAAAGGGTTTGAACCAATGTCTGACAAAGAAACTAAATCAATCATCTCTCCAGAAGTTGCTGCTCTGTCCAAGGAATTGGAATCTAAGATTTCGATTGATGACGAAGGCGTTGTAGCCATTTCTGAAACCGCATTCAACGACAGCCTGCCCGCTAACCTGCGCGAGCACGTCGAACCGATCCAGCGTCACACCGCGCTGTTCAGCACTTCCCTGCTGGATGCCGTAGGTCGTAAAGCTCTGCCGGTCATGAAGGAAAAAGGTCTGAAGCGCGTTAGCGGTTCTACTTCTGTTGGTCTGGATACTACTTCCGTCAACATCACTTCGCCAACCGGCCGCAAAGCTGACGGTAGCATGAAAGATCCAGTTGTCACTGTAATCAGCCGTCGTGCTGAACACGCTGACCACGGCGCAGTACGCCAGAGCATCTATGATTCTTATCGTTCTCTGAACGACTAAGCGTAGTTGCTGGGTGAGTTAAAACGTTTTAATTCAGGGGACCCACGGGTCCCTTTTCTTTTTGTTAGAGAGAAGCTATGAGCCAGAAGAATGATATTGTAGAAGAAGCTATCGCAGCAGCGAAGTCTCTCCGGGATAATAATGTTGCGGCGCAGTTACCGAAACCTATCGTTGGCGAGATGGTTGCTATCAACCCTGTTGTACCGCAGATGTTTGATGCGGAAGGTCGCCCGTATCCGAAGAAAGAAATCCAACGTCAGGTTGATGAATATTGTTCAGAGCAGAAGAAAGCGATTCTGACTCACTCAATCTCACTGGCGATGGGCGTCGATATGTCTCCGGGTCTGGCGTTTCGAAACTCAGGCACTGGCTGGCTGGCTGAAACAACTCGGTTATAACGTGAAGCGTGAAGAAGGTGATTTCACTGTCGTCGTATCTATTCCTGGCGGCGAATATAAAATCACCGATACCGATCGTTACTGCGCAGGTCTGCGTGCAATTCACTTCGCGTTAACTCGCCACGATCCAGACACTGACGAATACGTACAACGTCGTCTGTTCTCTGAAATGCAGGCTGCCGATAAGCCACAGGCAACAGCTGCAGAAGCAAAACCTACCACTCATTAATTCAACGGACTGTCTGGGAAACCAGACGGTCTTTTGTGCTCTCTCATCTACTAAGGGTATTAGTAATGTCAATTCCATTCGATCTCGCTAAGAAAATGATTCTGGACATCTGTGCAGGTGTAACTGTTGAACAAGCTGCGGAAGAGTCCGGGTTCAGCGTTGAAGTTATCGAACAGTTCTTCCAGGATAACGTCAACTTCACCTACGCGCAGTTCGCTTCTGCGGAAGGTATCTCTGGCCCGTGCATGGCACCGTATTATACCGAGATCTTCCCGGTTAAGTTGAACCACGATGTCCGTAACGTTATTGTCAACGCAATCGATTCATTCGGCAACGTGCTACAGAACGCACGTATCGAGCAGAACGACTCTGGCA
>JAEBUR010000110.1:0-10478 GCA_023014455.1 Amanita exitialis
TTTGGGGGTTGCGTTTCTCGATGACTGTATACATGACCGATGCCTTTCGTCAGCAATTTCTCAAAATTGGTGTTGATGCAGATTTCTTCATAGAGTGTTTCGCCGAGTTCAAGGGGAAACCGCTTAATCATGACGACATTTTTGGATGGGACACGTCTTACAAAACGCCAGAAATCAATGGTTGGCAGTATGTGCTGCGGCATGTACATTTGAGGCCAACCAATGCCGAGCAGCGCGTGGAGTGGGATCGACTGGCCCGTGAAAAAAAACATAAGACAAGTGATCGGGCCTTGGTTTACGTTGCACATGCTAATGGCAATTCTTTGTTGATCGGTATTTTGGAAGAGCCGGAGGCTCATGAGGTCGCGAGAATGCAGACCCCTGAGCATAAAGAAATAATGAAAAAATTTGCGGTAATAGCTGAAGAATTTGTACGTACGGGTAAAAGCTCTTACTGAGCAGTGACTAAGGAAGTGTGTTTTTAGGCGACATTGCAATTAATGCAATGAAATTCGACGAGTGCTAATCGTGAGTTGTGCTGAACGATGGTAGAGCATGTGTCTCATAATCCGTTGGTGCCGTGTTCGACTCACGGGAGGCCCACCAGAATTGAGCAGCATCAAATGAAGCCCCGGCGGGTAATCTGCCGGGGCTTTTTTCATGCTGTCGTACAATCGCGGCATCGTGATTTGATGAAGGATAATTCGAGATGACTGTCGAAGTGAAGATGGACGATATCGTGGTGGGCGATGGCAAGGCGGCCGCGCGCGGCGCGCTGATCACGGCCCACTACCGGGGCTGGCTGGAAGATGGCACGGAGTTCGATTCGTCGCATAAGCGGGGCGAGCCTTTCCGCTGTGTCTTGAGCAATAACAAGGTCATCCAGGGCTGGATCCTGGGTCTGCATGGCATGCAAGTGGGGGGCACGCGCAAGCTGTGGGTGCCGGCAGAGCTGGCGTATGGAGAGCGGCAGGTGGGATTGATACCGCCTGGTTCCAATTTGATCTTCGAGATTACATTGCTGGAAGTGCTGACGCGCGATTGATTCCTTGATGTGACGTCAGGCGGGCAGGGCATTTGCCTTCACTCCGGCTTTTTGCGTCAGCAGTTGCTCGATGTCGGTGCGCAGCGCCTGCTGCGTGGGGAAGTTGGCATAGCGTAGGGTCACATAGCCGGCCAGCCTCAGCATGGCGTCGCGCTCCCCGTCCTGGCGTTCGCGGCCGAGGTGGCTGCGGTCGTCGAGTTCGATGACGGCGATGACGTTCAGTTGCTGGCTGCACAGGACAAAATCGGCCACCTTGCGGTCGAAACGGTTCCTGTTTGCCCATCCCTTTGCCGTCACCAGCGCGGAAAACGCCACTTGCGCCAGCACCGTGCATTCCGGCAGGGCCGTTTGCAGCAGGTGGTACATCTGCTGCTCGCGCGCCGTCATGACGGGTTTTCTTTGCAGCCGCAGCGGCGCACGGGACTTCGCGTTCCCGCGCACGGCCAGCATGGCCAAGAACAGGAGCAATGCCGCGATGGCGAGCAGGACGGGATAGGAGGGCATGGACATGCGGCAGAGTGGACAAACCCTGATGGTACGCGAACAGCGCCGTGATGTCGTGCCGCTGCAAGCGTATGTCAGATGATGTGTTTGCGCCGGATCAAGCCTGCTTCAGGTTGACTGGTATCACATCCAGCGCCGGCACGATGTCATGCAGGCTGGCTACCTCACAGGTGGGCATGGCGACCGAGGTATTTGGCATGCCATCCGGATTGAACCAGCAGCTGTCGATGCCGTAGCGGTTGGCGCCGAGGATGTCGGCGTCCAGGCGGTCGCCGATGATGATGGTGCTGTCCTTGCTGAAGGCGCGGGCCATCTTGGTCGCATACTCGAAAAAGCGCACGTCCGGCTTGGCATGGCCGCACGCTTCGGACGTGGCGACGAAGGAAATGTAGTTGCCCAGGCCGGAGGCGGCGATGCGGCGGTTCTGGATGGCTTCGACGCCGTTGGTGATGATGCCCACTTCGCCGAGACGCGAGAGCGCTTCGCACACTTCCCTGGCGCCATCGATCAGCACGACCGTGTCCGGCAGCGATTCCAGGTAGAGGCGGCTCGCCAGTTCCGGATCCAGGTCGATGGCATTTTCCTGGAAGGACTTGCGGAAGCGTTCCACCTTGAGGAAATCCTTGGTCACCGTGCCCAGTTCGAAACGTTTCCACAGGTCGATGTTGATTTCCTGGTAGCGCGTAAACAGCGCATCGATACCGTCGCGCAAGCCCAGGGTGTGCATGGTATGCAGGAACGAGCGTTTTTCGGAGGCCCGGAAATCGAGCAGAGTATCGTCCAGGTCAAACAGGAATAATTTGTATTTCATGGCAGGTCGTTGAAAGCGTGGAAATCTATCTTGCATCGTAGCACGTAGCGCCGAGTTCGGTTGGTCCTGCCCGCGCGGGCGATCCCTTGCCATCGCTGCCAGATTCATTCCTTCCACGCCATTCCTGCCCGCGAGCCTGCTTTGCGTCAACGTCCATCAAAGCCTGTTTGCCGATGCGTACTATCCGGCGCGGGAACGGGCGTGCATGGGGGCCATGACCTCGACTGGCACGATCTGGCCCGTTTTCTGGACATTCCTGGCATCCTGGACCTGTCGACCGGCCATGCGCTGGCGGTTGAGTGCTTCGTGGAGGGCGGCGAAAACGTGTTGTCCCTTTACGCCGGAATATGCCAAGGTGCCACCGCGGCATGATCTGCCGGCTGCCGCCTACATCCCTTCCCACCATTTGAGCAGGGTTTCGTCATCGTCATCGTCGAGGTTGGCGTAGATGTTGGCGAAGTACCATTCCACACCCGTTGCTTCGCGGAAGGCATCGAAAGGGCCGTTGACGTTGTAGAAGCCGTGATGTGCGGGGACGCTGAAGGCCAGGTTGCCCTTGTACTGGCCGTCCAGCGTGCCGCCCAGCTGTTCCTGCACTGCGCGTTCGAGCTGGTCGATCGCAGATTGTTCCAGTTCGTCGGCATAGATCTGGATGCAGAAGTTGCCACCGCGCTTCAGGACTTCGGCGGGAGCCAGCGGATCGGCAATGCTGACGACGTCGCCACGCGCCAGGTTCAAGGTCAGGCCGGGCGAGGCCAGCAGTTCGTAGACGTGCTCGTCGATCTGGCGCGCGGGCAGCGTTTCATACACGGGGCCTGCTTTGTTTTCGCCTGCCAGCACGCGGATGTGGGGCAGTCCTTCGCAATTGATGTCGTCCATCGAATCTTTCAGTCCAAAACATATTGATGGCAGTATTGTACCGGGTCGCTGCTGTTGGACTAAGGCAGGCAGGACCATGATGAACAGGGGAGGCGGACAGGTGGATGGCAGGCCATGGGCGGCAGCCGGTCATTCGTTTGGCACGGGCGGCGGCGGGCACCGGGTGCCAGCCCGCCGCGGCTTAAGCGTGTTGGGCAGGCGGGACGGCGCGTTTCCAGCGCAGGTGGGCGATCACTTCGCGTCCGCGCGCCAGCATCGGCTGGTAGGTGCTCAAGTGGAGGGTATCGCCGTCGAGACGGGCGATCCGTTGCTGCACCTGGCCTATCCAGTTGGGAAAGAGCGACAGTTCCACGGAGTGGCTGAGCAAGCCTTGTTGTTCATCGACATGGTAGGGCCCAGAATAGCTGAGGTAAGCGCTTGCCGCGTCGCGGAATTCGTCGGCGCTGGCCTGGTAGATGTCGCCGCCCGCGAACGCCTTGCGTCCGGGACGCATCAGCTGCGCCGCCATGTAGCCGTCGGGGGCATACAGGATGGTGCCTTGGGCATCCTCGCCCAGCGGGTACGAGGCCTGCGTGTCGCCGACCGCCGTTTCCGTGTAGGACTGCAAGTGCCAGGTGCCGATCAATTGTTCGCGTAATGTGCCGCTCATTGCATACTCCTTGAGGTGGATCAAAGCAGGTATGTCGCGATGTCCATTGAAGCACAGCGAATATTTCTATGACGCACGTTTTGCGTGCGGGACGGGCATAAAAAAAGCACGCCGCAGCGTGCTTTGCAGGAATGCCTGCCTGCTTAGTTATGTGCGCTGATGCCGCTGCGGAACTGTTCGAAGCCCGCGCGCGCTGCCTTGTAGCAATTGCCTGCGGCCGCTTCCAGTCCTTCGCGGTCCAGCACTTCCACGGTGCCGCGGCGATACTGGATCAAGCCTTCGTCCTGCAGCTTGCGCGCCGTGACGGTGACGCTTTCGCGGCGCACGCCCAGCATGTTGGCCATGGTGTCTTGCGTGACTTTCAGCTCGTTCGACAGGGAGCGGTCGAGGCGGTCGAGCAGCCAGCGGCACAGCTTTTGCTCGATGCTGCAATGGCGGCCGCCCACCACGTTCTGGGCCATTTGCGCAAACATGGCGCTGTTGTAGCGCATCAGCAATTGCGCCAGTGCGCCGCCTTCCTGGAAGACTTCGCGCAGGAAAGCCGTTTTCAGGCGGTAGCCGTAGCCGGCGCTTTGCACGATGGCGGTGCAGGTGGCGCGCTCGGCTTCATACAGCACCACGCCGGCCACGCCTTCGCGGCCGATGACGGCGATCTCGGTGGTGGCGCCGTCTTCCATGACGTACAGCAGGGAAACGATGGCGTTGGTCGGGAAGTAGGTGTATTCAATCTTGCCGCCGCAATCGAACAGGTGCTTGCCAGCGGGCAGGGCGACCAGTTCCAGTTGGCAAAACAGGCGTTCCAGATCGGTGCGCGACAAGGCGCGCAGCAATTCGTTCTGTTGTGCGCCGGTGATGCTGATCATGGGCGCGGCCGGTGTCTTTACGGGGGCTGCCTGCCAGTCGTGCTGGACGGCGGCGTGGGTATTCGTTGCTGGAGTCAGGTTGCTATAAGCTTTGTACATGATGTGGCCTCGTCTTCTGATTTTGTTGGATGGCGCTGCGCTTCTGGCTTGCTAGCGTTGTGTTACGTGTTGCATCCACTATAGGACGATGCCGCGCCGGCTGGCATCAGATGAGCCGACGCGCTTATGTAGGCTAGGAACATTGCCTCGTGTCATCCGGCTCCTACGCCGGGGTTTTACTTTTTCCATATGGAAATAACAGTGATTTGGCAAAAATGCGACACGTAGCAGGCATAAAGCGAACTTTAGCCGGGTGCGGTGATCAAACCAATCTGCGGCCAGGAGTCGCGATGATAAAATGTTGCGTTGCGGAAATTTGACTTGCGTTTCAGTATGCGCTGCCGCCGCGAACGGGTTCGCTGCACGGGGTGCCGTCCTGCCCCGTCTTTCCTGCTCGCTGCGGTCCGGCCTGCGATGCCTGGCATTCTTCGCTCCATTGGCCGCGCCGGCCCTGGCCAGCGCGCGCACCTGTCTCGCTCCGCTTGATTAATGAAGGAAGCAACGCATGAAATGGTTTTTTGATCTGAAAATTGCCACCAAGCTGATCTTGTCGTTTGGCGCCGTGCTGCTGCTGACGGCGGCACTGGGCGTGTCGGCCATTTTTTCCATGGCGCGCATCAATGACGCCTCGACCGATCTGTCCGCCAACTGGATGCCCAGCGTGCTGGCGGCCATGTCCATGCGCAGCGACGTCAGCGATTTCCGCCGCTGGGAACTGGCGCACATGTTGGCCGCGCAGGATTCCGACATGGCCCTCAATGAAACGCGCATGACGGAAACGCAGGCCAAGCTGAAGACGGACGGTGACAAATACCGCACCCTGATTTCCGAACCGGGTGAGAAGGAAATCTTCGAGCGCTTCCTGGCGCTCAACGATGAATTCATGCGCCTGCACGCGACGATGCTGAGCCTGTCGCGCGAGATGAAAAAGGAAGAGGCGCGGGCACTGGCCGTGGGGCCGTCGGCCAAGGTCATGACGGACATGATGGTGGCACTGGATAAACTGGTGGCCATTAATACGGACGGCGGCGCGCGCTCGAGCGCCAGCGCCGACGCCACCTATGCCACCTCGCGCGCCAGCCTGATCGGCTTGCTGGTGGGCATCGTCGCCGTCGGCATGCTGCTGGCGCTGTGGGTGGCGCGCAGCGTGGCGCGCCCATTGGTCGAGGCCGTTGGCGTGGCGCGCCAGGTGGCGGCTGGTGACCTGACGGCGCATATTGTTGTGCAATCGCAAGATGAAACTGGACAATTGATGCAGGCTCTCAAGGACATGAATGCCAGCCTGCAGAATCTGGTGGGCCAGGTGCGCAGCGGCACGGACACCATCGCCACGGCGTCGAGCCAGATCGCCGCCGGCAACCAGGACCTGTCTTCGCGCACGGAACAGCAGGCCAGTTCGCTGGAAGAGACGGCATCGTCGATGGAAGAGCTGACGTCGACCGTGAAGCAGAACGCGGACAATGCGCGCCAGGCCAACACGATGGCGCTGACCTCGTCGAGCATCGCCGTCGAGGGCGGCAAGGTGGTGGGCGAAGTGGTGGGCACGATGGCATCGATCAATGCTTCGTCGCGCAAGATCGTCGACATCATCGCCGTCATCGACGGCATCGCCTTCCAGACGAACATCCTGGCCCTGAACGCGGCCGTGGAAGCGGCGCGCGCGGGCGAGCAGGGCCGCGGCTTTGCCGTCGTGGCGACGGAAGTGCGCAACCTGGCGCAGCGCTCGGCGGCGGCGGCCAAGGATATCAAGGTGCTCATCGGCGACTCGGTCGAGAAGGTCGAAGCGGGTTCGAAGCTGGTGGACCAGGCGGGCCGCACGATGGATGACATCGTTGCCAGCATCACGCGCGTGACGGACATCATGAGCGAGATCACGGCCGCCAGCAATGAACAGAGCGCCGGTATCGAGCAAGTCAACCAGGCGATCGCCCAGATGGACCAGGTGACGCAGCAAAATGCGGCCCTGGTGGAAGAGGCGGCCGCGGCGGCCGAATCGATGCAGGAACAGGCGGCCAGCCTGAGCGAAGTGGTCAGCATCTTCAAGCTCGACACGGCCAGCGTCACCGTGCGGGCGCCCCGTCCGGCGACCGGCAAGCCGGCCGTGGCAGCGCCCGTGGCGGTCCCGCGCAAGCTGGCCAGCGCTGCGCGCAGCACGGCGCCAGCCGATGAGTGGGAGAGCTTTTAAGGACGCTTGCGGGGTTTCCCCTGCCGTTTGGCGGCGGGCGTGGCGGTGGCGGCCTCTTGGCGCTGCTGCCATGCCCGCAACGCGTCTTCATAGGCCGCCAGGTCTTCCTGGTACATTTCCAGTACGCAAAAAGTACAGCCGCTGTGGCAGCATTCGTCATTGCCTGGCTTGACGGGCGGCTGGGGCTGGGGATCGTGGGGGCGGGCAACGGTGGGCATGGTGGGGAAAGGCGGCAACGAGGGGCGTCAGAGCCAGCATGATACGGCATTCCGGCAGGCCGTAGCTGGAACGCTTTTTGCTCAAAAATCACGGTTTCCGTGTACAGTTGCGGTGAATTAGGGTATCGTTTACAGCACTGATATTGTATCTTCTGCGCGCGATGTTCCGCCGGCGCGATCTCCGCCGCCATCGCAGCACACCTCCTCACCGCTTCCGCACTCGCCGCACAGCATGTCCCGGAGCACGGAGGTGCCGCAAGAGCAATGATCTATGGCTTGCAAAACGAAGCTGTCTGCGCCCCGAAATGTTGTTTATTGAGAAAGCATGGCTTCCGCAGTGCGGAGGCACACCAGAAAATTTATGTCTGAAACTGAATCGACTCCTACGCCTAGCCCGGCGATCGCCACTGACGCGGCGCCTGTTGCACCTCCCGCCCCCATCGATGCTCCCGCCGTGCGTTTTGCCGATTTTGGCCTGGCTCCCGAGATCCTGCGCGCCTTGACCGAGCAGGGCTACACCCACCCGACGCCGATCCAGGAGCAAGCCATTCCCGTGGTGCTGCAGGGCCGCGACGTGATGGGCGCGGCCCAGACGGGCACGGGCAAGACGGCCGGCTTCTCGCTGCCGATCATCCAGCTGCTGCTGGCGCATGCCAGCAGCAGCATGTCGCCCGCGCGCCACCCGGTGCGCGCGCTGATCCTCACGCCGACGCGCGAACTGGCCGTGCAGGTGGCCGAAAACGTCAAGGCCTATGCCAAGCACACGCCGCTGCGCTCGACCGTCGTCTTCGGCGGCATGGACATGAAGCCGCAAACGGTGATCCTGCGCGGCGGCGTGGAAATCGTCATCGCCACGCCGGGCCGTTTGCTCGACCATATCGAGCAAAAGAACATCAGCCTGAGTCAGGTGCAGATGCTGGTCATGGATGAAGCCGACCGCATGCTGGACATGGGTTTCTTGCCTGACTTGCAACGCATCATCAACTTGCTGCCGAAACAACGCCAGAACCTGATGTTCTCGGCCACGTTCTCGCCAGAAATCAAGAAGCTGGCCGGCACTTTCCTCAACGATCCGCTGACGATCGAAGTGGCGCGCAGCAACCAGACGGCCGACAAGGTCACGCAAGTGGTCTACAAGGTGCCGGAAGACCAGAAACACGCCCTGGTAGCCCATTTGCTGCGCCAGCGCGACCTGAAGCAGGTCATCGTGTTTTCGAATACCAAGATCGGCGCTTCGCGCCTGGCCCGCGTGCTGGAGCAGGAAGGCATGAGCGCCACGGCGATTCATGGCGACAAGAGCCAGCAGGAACGCATGGCGGCGCTGGAAGCGTTCAAGAAGGGCGAGATCGACGTGCTGGTCGCCACCGACGTGGCCGCACGGGGCCTGGATATTTCGGACTTGCCTTGCGTCATCAACTTCGACCTGCCGTACAACGCGGAAGATTACGTGCACCGCATCGGCCGCACGGGCCGCGCCGGCGCCTCGGGCGACGCCATCTCGATCTATTCGGACAAGGACGAGCGCCTGCTGGCCGATATCGAAAAACTCATCAAGCAGAGCATCAAGCGCGGCGAACTGGCCGGCTTCTCGCCCGCTCCAGCGCGCAGCAGCGACAGCGAACGCCGTCCGCCGCGCCGCAGCGAAGGCGGCGAAGCGCGTCCGGCGCGTGCTGCCGACAGCCGCCATGCCGGCGAGAGCCGCGACAGCCGCTCCCCCGAGCGCGGCGCCCGTCCCGCCTTCGGTCCCGGCGCCCGTCGCGACAAGGTCGATCCTTGGTTCCTGAAGCCGTATGAGCCGGCAAAAACTGCAGCGCCCGTGCCGAGTACTCACTTGCCACCGGCCAAGCCGAAGCAAAAGCTTGCCGCTTTGCTTGGTGGATTAGTGAAGCATTAAACCTTGATGACATGGCATGTGGCAAGTCATGAGCTTGCCGATGTCCTGTCTGTATGGGGAATGATGAACAGCCAGGTTTTACCTGGCTGTTTTTTTTGCTGAAGCGAGGGGGGGGCTTCGCTGCCATGAGCCTGCGCGGCCCGCGGCAGCCTTGCGGTGCATGTCGTGCCCGGGCGTATTTCCCGAGATACATGCAAGAAACGAAGGCTTACTTGAGCAGGTTGAGGTTGTTCTCGCGCCACCAGTTGCGGCCAATGACAAATATCAATGAAAGAAGCAGGCCGAATAGTGCCGCCTTGCCTACGACATGCGAGAGGCGGTCGGCACGATTTTCTGGGAGGCTGGGACCGGCAATGAAGCGGCTCTTTTCCAGGTAGATATTCAGCGCATTCTGGTTATCGATCGTGATGGAGTTGTAAACCTGCTTGATCACCTCATTGTCCATATCCTTGTCCTTGAATACTTCGACTTTCAGCGGCTCGAGTCCACGCAGCACCTCTTCTCCCGACTGTGTGCTGTCGATCAGTTTTTTTGCCTTCTTGTAGTATTCGAGGAGCAAGGTGTTCTTGTTCTGCTCCATTTTGGCGTGCAGAATGGCTTCATTGGCCTCTGAAATTTCTACTTCGCTGGTCATCAGTTGCGTGACTGGCGACAGGTAGCGGGCGTTTTCATCCGTGACCGTAACGATCTGGCGTGATGGTTGACTGGCCGGCTCCGGGTAGCGGTTGACGATCTGTTTCAGGTCGCCACCTTTGCGCCTGAATTTTTCCAATCGTTCCTTTTCCTCGATAATGTCGTTATCGAGCTTGGTGATTTTTGTGGTGATTTCGGTCTGCTTGAAGCGTAAATTATCTGAATAAATCAGATAAATAATCGTGTCGATGGTATACCGTCCCATCAGCGCAACCATGCGCTGGGCTCCTTCGGGAGTATTGTTTGTCGCGCTGATCCGCAGGCCGAGGACATTGTTATTGCCGTCTTTTACTTCCCCCGCCAGCTCCTTTGCATCCAGCTTGGTAAAAGGGAAAATGGGTTCGATCATCTGGCTGATGCCTTCGCGCGCAGAGAAGGCGCGTCGCAGTTTTTCGGTGTCACCCGCATCCAGGGTCTTGTTTTTCTCCGAAAATTCGATAAAGCGCCCGCTGGTGGTGAACGCGGCAGCATAGCGTTTGTAGTTTGCCAAGCTGATGCCAGGGTTGGGTTCCGGATCTTTGACGTTTTTTTGTACCAGAACCGGGATGGGACCGCCGAATTGAAAGAAACCCTCGCTGCGGTACTTGGGAAAAGCATAGACGCTGGCGGCACCAATGGCTGCGCTTAATATGGTTACG
>JAEBUR010000111.1:0-10226 GCA_023014455.1 Amanita exitialis
CAAGAGAATGACTCACTGTCCAAAAGCCCCCTTATCTATTCTGCGGGAATTGAATATGGAACGATTCTGCCTACGAATATCGCATTGCAGAATTATGAGCACAGAAATTATAGGGGATATTCTTTTCAATTAATGAAGCAGTCGACAGGAAAAAATGATTGGGAAAAAGACTTCAACTATCCACAGTATGGCATCGGCTTTTTTGCCTTTGACTTTATGGAAAACCGTGAAATGAAAAGTCCTTTTGCTGTGTATGGAGTTTATAATGCCAAAATAAAACAATGGGGAAAACTCAAATGGTTTCATACGGTGAATTTTGGAATTTCATTCAATGCCAGGCCTTACGATGAAGATGAAAAGTACAATAATATTTCATTGGGATCCAAAACCAATATGTTTATCAGCGTGGGGACCGGAGTTTATTATGAGCTGGGAAAGCATTTTGACATTGGATTGAATTTCAAATTCAATCATCTTTCCAACGGCGGCCTAAAGATACCTAATAAAGGCTTGAATACGATAGCCCCACAGCTCAGCCTTACCTATTATCCTGAACGGGTGACGCCTCCAAAACGAGATACCGCTGTGGTTGATGATAAAAAATATACTTCCCTTGAAGTTTCTGTCTTCGGAGGTCGGAAGAATGCCTTTTACAGGGGAGTGGGGCATGAAGAACTGAAGAATTACTATTCAGGATTTAATTATTCGGTGTACGGAACGGAAGTAATGTACATGCGGCAGTATTCCCGGAAATCAGCATATGGAATCGGGGTGGGAATTACGATGGATGATCATTATAATCATGAGATGTATGTATCAGATAGTACACTCTATCAAAAAAAACGGTTTTCAGCTGATCAGCCCTTATTGAGTATCATACCCTCTTACCGTTTGATCATGGGAAGATTATATGTGAATTTAGGAGCAGGATATTATCTTGCCAAGAAGCAAAGAAAATATGATAATTCCATTTTTTTCCAGAGGATAGCTTTACAGTACCAGATTACGGACAGGTTGTTCGCTTCATTCGGAATTAATGCATACAATATGCATGTGGCCAATTATCTTGAATGGAAATTGGGTTATACTTTTATCAGGAAGAAAATAAAATAGTAAAACTTAGATGACGATCATTATTTAACCTGAATTCAGGATAAGAGCTTTCTTTTGTAATCAGGATGGAAACTGGGAGCTTGAAGAAGGAAGTTATTCAGGTTATAAAGAACAGTTTTTTCCATACTTTCATATTTTTTAAAAAGGGATGTCATTAAATTGATGGTAACCTCTATCAATGATGAGACTGACAGTAGCTTCCAACCTTCCTCTTCCAACTTCCAATAAGCGACAGCTTAATTTCCTTAATCCCCAATTCAGGTTAACTTAAGAATGCTTTTTACCAATTTTCCCTAAATGGGTATTCTGAAAACTATCCGGA
The DNA here is from genome assembly GCA_023014455.1 of Amanita exitialis. Classification (NCBI taxonomy): domain Eukaryota; kingdom Fungi; phylum Basidiomycota; class Agaricomycetes; order Agaricales; family Amanitaceae; genus Amanita; species Amanita exitialis. The sequence goes on from JAEBUR010000111.1 coordinate 1,436, forward strand.
TATTTCAAACCATAGCCTAAAATTCTGTCAAAGGCAGAATGTGAAAATAAGATGGCCCCGATCATTTGCAAATAGGGTAGGGATAAAACTGTTCCGGCAAGGTACACAATAACAGCAACTCCAAAATGATGAAAGAGATTGTAGAAAAATGCACCTACTTTGGTATTGATTGTATATCCGAGCATAGATAGGTCCGGAGCCAGAAAAAGGCCTGCAAACCACCACCAGGAATATCCTGTATGGGCAAATGCAAAAATGCCTAATAGTAAAAATGCTGCGTATTCAAGTTGTAACTGGATCTTCATCGGAATAAAAAGCTTAAGGTCTCTGATAAAATAGGTCGTAATTTCAGATATAAAGTTACAGACTAAGATGGATAAAACAACTCGTGCATTCGCAGCAAAAAAAAACGCTCAGACGCTAATGTTTTCAGAAGATCAGTTTGTTTTTAATTGCCACTAATGCACGAATGAGATAATGCATAGTTATTGATCTATGCTCCTATGTGAAAAAAATAAGCTGCTTCAAAAATGAAACAGCTTATAGTTTTATTTTATGTGTATTATTGAATATTTAATGTCCTGATTTGGCTTCAGTACTTCCTACGTGTCCAAGATACTTGGTACAGTATGCTCCGAAGATCAAAATGACAAGGTAACAAAATACCGGAATGATAAACGAATGTTGTACCCCGAACTGATCCGCTAAAAGTCCCTGGAAAATAGGAACTATCGCTCCCCCCAAAATAGCCATTACTACTAAAGAAGAACCCTGGCTCGTATATTTCCCTAATCCTGAAATCGCTAATGTATAAATGTTTGAGAACATGATAGAGTTGAAAATTCCGATTCCTAAAACACTGTACATAGCCATTTCTCCATGATTTACCATAGTGGAAATCAGTAAAATGACATTGATTGCGGCAAAAATAGACAGTGTTCTTGCCGGAGCAGCTTTACCCACAAAGAACGCTGCAAAATTCAGTAAGATAAATACTAAGAAAAAGCTGATTTGTTCAAAATTCAGGTTGACAATACTGAAAATTACTAGGAAAACCAATGCCGCAGCACCTAACATGAAAATAGCTTTTTTGGCCTGACTGATCGATTGGTTTAAGGATATCGCACCTAAGAATCGCCCGATCATTGCTCCTCCCCAATATAAGGAAAGGTAATTTTTACTGATAGCCTCATTGAATTTCATTGTTTCTTCCAGAAAGCTGATGATAAAGCTTCCTACAGCCACTTCACCTCCCACGTAGCAAAACATGGTGAATACTCCGAATTTTAAGTGGTTAAATTTCAAGGCGCCCCAACCCTGTACGGTTTCTTCCGTTTCCATTTGAAATGAAGGAAGCTTTACTCTTGAAATTAATACTCCTACCAATAGAAGGATAGCAGCGAATATTAAATAGGGAATTCTTGTTGCCACAGCACTGAAAGTACCGTCTGGTTCAGAAAATAATTCAAAAATTAAGTGTCCGCCCAATACCGGTGCAATCGTTGTTCCGAAAGCATTGAAGGCCTGAGTCATATTCAATCGGCTGGAGGCAGATTCTTCTGAACCAAGCAATGAAACATATGCATTAGCTGTGATTTGCAGAACCGTAAATCCTAACCCTAGAATGAATAAAGCTCCCAGAAATAGAGGGTAATATGAGAATGTTGCCGCCGGATAAAACAGGATACAGCCTAATGCTGCCAAGCCGATTCCGAACAAAATCCCCTTTTTGTAACCTACTTTGTTGATAGGGTCGCCCTGAGAAATGGAAATCAGAAAATAAATTAAGGAACCAATAAAGTAAGCTCCAAAAAAACAGAACTGTACCAACATGGATTCGAAAAAGGTGAGCTTGAAAAGTTGCTTCAGATAAGGGATCAGGATGTCATTCATGCAGGTAATGAATCCCCACATAAAAAACAGCAGGGTGATGGTAATCAACGGAACCGTATAATTCCTGCTTTGAGTTTGTACTTCTTTATTCATAAACATTTATTTATCTCTGTAAGGATGATTAGATCCTTATCTTTTTTACTACAGCATGGTATTTAGTGAAGTAGGGCAAATATAGGAATCAACCTATGTTTTTGCAATTATTTTACTGTTTTTTATAATGAAATGTATACTTTTTATCACGGTAAAGTATTATTTTCATTTTTTGAGACAATAATACAAAAACACCAGAGTTTTTCAATACAATATCATAAAAAATTGTGTTTTATTTTTAGAAATGATAAGGGAGTTTGAATTACTGATGTTAATTTTTGAGACTTTCATAAAACTGATAGCCAATTTTTTGTATTTTGATAGCCTATTTATGCAATTGAAAAATTTAATATATCATTATTATATAGTACCTTTGCACACGAAATTTAAAGAGTTTAAATATTAATTCATACTCAATACGGAGTATTAAGAAGACAAATTTATGAGTATACCTCAAGCGTTTACAGAAATGATTACTCTTGCTGATGGCAGAGAAATCACAATTGAAACAGGGAAATTGGCAAAGCAGGCTGATGGATCTGTGGTAGTAAAAATGGGTGGAACAATGCTTTTAGCAACTGTTGTAGCCAATAAAGAAGCAAATCCTGGTGTAGATTTTTTACCTTTAACAGTAGATTATAGAGAAAAATTCTATGCAGGTGGAAGAATTCCTGGAAACTTCTTCCGTAGAGAAGCAAGACCTTCTGATCAGGAAATTTTAACAATGAGATTGGTAGACCGAGTTTTGCGTCCACTTTTCCCTGAAGATTTCCATGCTGAAGTTCAGGTAATGATTTCTTTAATTTCTTACGATGGTAAAACAATTCCTGATGATTTAGCTGGTTTAGCAGCTTCTGCAGCAATTGCGATTACGGATATTCCTTTCAACGGACCAATGTCTGAAGTAAGAGTTGTAAGATTTGACGGACAACTTTCTATCAACCCAAGCTACGAAGATTTAAAAAATTCTGAATTGGATATTATGGTTGGAGCTACTAAAGACTCCATCGTAATGGTAGAAGGAGAAATGAAAGAAATTTCTGAGCAGGAAATGTTAGAAGCTATTAATTTTGGTCATGCTGAAATTAAAAAGCAAATTGAAGCTCAGGAGAGATTAGCAGAAAAAGTTGGTAAGGCTTTCCCTAAGAGAGAATACTCTCACGAAAATCACGACGAAGAAATTCGTGAAAAAGTATGGAAAGAAACTTATGATAAAGTATATGAAGTAGCAAGAACTCCATCTGGAAAAGAGGAGAGAGGTGAGAAATTCAAAGCAGTTCGTGAAGAATTCCTAGCTCAATATGCTGATAATGAAGAAGAATTAGAAAGAGTAACCCCTTTCGTAAAAGTATATTATCATGATGTAGAGAAAGAAGCAATGCGTCAGATGATCCTTGAAGACAATATCCGTCTTGACGGTCGTGATCCTCAGACGATCCGTCCGATCTGGTCAGAAATTGACTACCTTCCAGGGGCTCACGGTTCTGCAGTGTTTACAAGAGGTGAAACTCAGTCTTTAACAGCAGTAACGTTAGGTTCTGTAAAAGATGCAAACATGGTAGACAGCGTAATCACGCAACATGACGAAAAATTCTTCCTACATTATAACTTCCCTCCATTCTCAACGGGTGAAGCTAGACCTTTAAGAGGAACTTCAAGAAGAGAAGTAGGACATGGTAACCTTGCTCAAAGAGCATTACAGGCAGTTATTCCTGAAGAAAATCCATATACCATCAGAATTGTTTCTGACATCCTTGAATCAAACGGTTCGTCTTCAATGGCAACAGTTTGTGCAGGAACATTAGCATTAATGGATGCTGGGGTACAGATTACAAAACCTGTTTCCGGTATTGCAATGGGATTGATCACAGATGCAAAATCTGGTAAATTCACGGTACTTTCTGATATCTTAGGAGATGAAGATCACCTTGGAGATATGGACTTCAAAGTAACAGGTACTGCAGACGGTATCACTGCTTGTCAGATGGATATCAAAATTCAGGGACTTTCTATGGATATCATGGAAAAAGCTTTGATGCAGGCTAGAGACGGAAGATTACACATCTTAAATAAAATTACTGAAACTATTTCTGAGCCAAGAGCTGATGTGAAGCCTCACGCTCCGAAAATGGTTGTAATGGAAATCGCTAAAGATTTCATTGGTGCTGTAATCGGGCCTGGTGGAAAAATTATTCAGCAGATGCAGAAAGATACGGATACCGTTATTGCCATTGAAGAAATTGGTGAGATCGGACGTATTGAGATTGCAGGAACAGACAGAGAGAAAATCAATGCTGCTGTTGCTAGAATCAACGAAATTACTTTCGTACCGGTTGTAGGAGAAGTTTACAATGGTAAAGTAGTGAAAGTAATGGACTTTGGTGCTTTCGTAGCAATTGCTAAAGGAACTGAAGGTCTTCTTCACATTTCTGAAATCGAATGGGCTCGTTTAGACAAAGTTCCTTATGCTGAAGGTGATGAAGTAGAAGTGAAGTTCATGGGTTACGATGATCGTAAGAAAATGAAGCTTTCCCGTAAAGTTCTTTTACCAAGACCTCCAAGACCAGACGGACAAAGAAGACCGGAAGGACAAAAGCCACAAGGTGAAAGACCTGCGGAAAACCCAACACCTTCTAACGAAGCTTAAGATTCATTCTTAGATATAAAAGAAATCCCTCATTTTTTGAGGGATTTTTATTTTTGTAGGTATTGATTTTTTATTTTGCTGGAAATGCAACGTCGCAAGGATTATCATGTTGCTGAAGATTTTAAGGCGCAAGAAAATCAAAGATTCTCAGCAAGAGTTACGCTGGTATTTTTTGCCACGAATGCCTTTAGATTTGCAAAAGGATTTAGTAATAAATTAGATACTAATTAAATTCTGAAGAACCAGAGAAAATAAAGTGAACTAAACGAATGCATAGAAACGAACTATTTCGTGTATCAGACTCTATTTTCTCTTTTGAATACTCGCCATTTAGAATTTTAAGCATTGTGGCTTATTAAAGGTTTTAGCATGATTCAAATTGGTTCATTCAGGATTTACCTAAATCCAAAGTTATGAAAAGATATTTTATTGGAATAGATATTTCCAAGGACACACTAGGATGTTTGTATTTTAACAGACTTTAATGAAAAAGAGATTACATTTAAAGTAGAAAATACACTGGAAGGGATAGAAGAAATGCTTTGCTCAAGCTTTCAAGAAGATGGTGAGCTACGGTATTGTTTCGAAAATACGGGGAATTATGGACTTCTTTTGGCCAGTATGCTTAGAAGAGAGGCAAATTCTCTACTATCAGGTTTCCGCCCTTGAAATAAAACGAAGTCAAGGGAATCCAGAGAGGCAAGAATGATAAAGTTGATTCACAGAGAATAGCAAAATATATAAAAATCTATTCCGGAGAACTTAAGCCCTCCATTCTGCCTGAAAAAAGTACTTTTTGCAATGAAGAACCTGCTTACTTATAGAAATCTTCTTATCAAAGTAAGAACACAGTTTAAGAATGAGAAAAAGGCTTTTTATCAGGCAAGTAAGATAGCAGATGTAAGCTATGAGATGGATGAAATAGCCTTGCATATACAACAGTTGAATGATAAAATTTCTTTGGTAGAAGAAAGAATACAGGAACAGATTCGTAAGGAGGAAAAAATAAACAGAAACTTTGAAAAAATAACCAAAGTAAAGGGAATAGGCTTTCTTACCGCAGCATATATGATTGTATTGACAAATAATTTCACCAGTTTTAAGAACCCAAGGAAATTTAATTGTTATGCAGGACTAGCTCCTTTTGAACATACATCAGGAACAAGCATTAAAGGGAAAACGAAAACCAGTAAGCTTAGAAATAAAAGAATTAAAACAATCCTTTTCAATGGAGCCAATTCAGCGGTAATTTATGATGAGGAATTAAAAGCTTATTATAAAAGGAAAAAAGAGCAGGGAAAAGCACATAATTCTATTATTAATGCGGTATGCTGTAAACTCGTCTATAGAATCTTCGCCGTGGTAAAAAGAGAGGAACCTTTTGTAAATTTAACAAGATATAATTTGCATATGTCTTAGAATACGCAGTGATAAAAAGAGAGGAACCTTTTGTAAATTTAACAAGATATAATTTGCATATGTCTTAGAATACACGAATAATTTTCTTTATATATAATACATAAAATTAAGCGTGTATATGATTTATTCGTGCTTTCGTGGCAATATTCAGCGATATACAATTTTATTAGTGGGGTAACACAGAATCTTGTGCCTCTGCGTTTTCCAACAGCAGTACAAAGTTTAGTTGCCTATTCTCTGTTTCAGATCCTCAGCACCTCCCGTTTTTCTCGGCTGTCCATTTTTAGAAGATCCAAAATTGTATGTATAAGAAAGTGTTGCTACACGGGTATCTCTGTTTACAGCAAAATTTTCGATATAATTATTATAGACGGTTTGCCCTTTGATATTGCTTGTAAAGAATACATCGGTGAAGGAAAGCTTCAGGACACTGTTATTTTTGAACTTCTTCTGTGCTCCGATATTCAGATACCAGTTGGGGCTCACATTCAGATAGGCGTAGATCTCCCTTGCCTTATAATTTCCGGTCAGTTCAGCTGTGAAGCCATTTCCCAGTTTAAAGGAGTTGATACTGTTGATGCTGAACGTAAAATTTCCTTTATTTTTGATCTGTGTTCCTGAAACATTTCCGGTGTACGAACCATAATAAAAATTAGCACTGTTGTTCATATCCCACCATTTGGTAATCTTCACGGGAGCGATCAGATTTAATCCGAAATAAGATGCCGAATTCAGGTTTTCAAAAGTCTGTACCGTTACATTCTGGCCACCCTCTACAATAGGTTTGATAATGTCTGTAATATTATCCGATGTTTTGCTGTAGCTTAAAGTTGCAAAATATTTATTGTTAAGACTGTAAGTCAGTTCATAGTTCATCGTAGTCTGTGGGTTCAGATCCGGATTTCCTGCTCTCATTGTGGTGGGATCCAGGTAAAGCTTGAAAGGGTTCAGTTGATTATAGCTCGGTCTTGTAATCCTTCTGCTGAGATTGATTTCCAGGTTGCTTTTTTCGGTCAGATCATAGGCAAAAACTGCACTTGGGAACAATTGAGTGTAATTTCTTTTATTCACCTGGTTGGTGGCAAGCTGGGTACCTTTTATATTGGTGTTTTCGACTCTTAAACCTGCTGTTACTTTAAATTTGTCCCATTTTTTGGCTACATTCCCATAAATGGCATTGATGTTTTCCTCATAGATAAAATGGTTGGTTTTATTAAGATCGGGAACAGGAATACCGATCGTTGCATTGAAGAATTTTAAGTCATTATCCGTTTTCACAAAGCTGGTTTTGATTCCACTTTCCAACCTCCAGTCGTTTTTGAAATTTTTGGTGAGATCTGATTTAAAAGAATAGATATTTAGCTTTCCGTTCATATCACCTTTCTGAATATCAAGGTAGTCTTTGTTTTGGGCTATATCATGGGTCCTCGTTTCAAAATTCTGTAAAGACGAGTTGGAATAATTGATATAATCAAAATCGGTAGAAATCTCAGAACCTAAAGAATCAATGGTGTATTTATGGTTTAAATTTACGGAAACATTGGTCCATTGATCATTGGAAGTATTCAGGGTGTTGAAAGTACTTTCAGGAAGATGTGTGCTGCCTAATGTCAGGTTGGAATTATCACCGTTAAGATTGAATTTGTTGGAGATAAAACCTACAGAGAAGCCTAATACATTTTTATCATTTATATAATAGTCCATACCCGCTTTTGCAATGTGGTTATTGAACTTGAATTTCAAAAAATTGTCCTGTACATAGGTTTTCTGGAAGACATTATTTTCATAAAAATTCCTGTCCAGCACCAATCCGTTGTAAGCTTCTCTGTAGGCAAAGCTGTAATTGGCAAAAATATTGACCTTTTTATTTCTGTGATTGATGCTCAAACTGTTGTTATTTTTCACATATTTCCCCATTCCCAAAGAAGTGGAAATACTTCCGTTAGTCCCTTTTCGCTGCTCTTTTTTAAGCTTGATATTGATGATCGCTGATCCTGCAGCGTCATATTTAGATGAAGGATTGGTGATGAATTCTATCTTTTCAATTGTAGAAGAAGGCATTCCTTTAAGATAATTGGCAAGATCGCTTCCGGTCATAGGCGTATTTTTCCCATCGATCTGAATCAGGAGATTTCCTTTTCCCCGAAGGCTGATATTGTCATTGTTGTCAATACTGACTCCCGGCGCCTTTTCCAATACTTCAAAGGCCGAATTTCCGGTACTGGCAATGCTGTTTTCAACGTTCATGATCATTTTACCATCCTGTCTTTCAATGAGAGGTTTGGTTTTGGTGATCGTAACCCCTTCAATCGATTTTACATTCAGATCAATAGAAGGAAGTATTGTATTTTCTGCCAATGAAATAGGGTCTGAATGATATACTTCAGAGCCATTTTTGTTGATTTTCAGATGATAATTTCCTCCTTTCAGATCACTGAATGCAAACTTACCGTTGGAGTCCGTAATTTCTGTTTTGATCAGTTTATTGTCCGTATCAAGAAGGTTAATTTCCATTTGCTCAGCTTTGTCGGATCTGATTGTACCAGACAGGCTAAAGTTCTTCTGATTCTGCGCAGAGAGCATATTGCTGATAAAGATCAGCATTCCCATAAAAATGAGGGTGAATATTCTGGTCATGTGTTTTACTTTTTAGGGTTTAGACAGTTTTCTGAAATTTTCAGTAAAGCAGAATACATGACCTCAAGCTCATCTTGTGGCAATGCCTTTTAAAGCGGTCTT
>JAEBUR010000112.1:0-10099 GCA_023014455.1 Amanita exitialis
TATTGCATAGTTATATATATCCCAAACGAATGAATCGCTGGAGCATCTAACGGAATTCATGACTGTAGCAGAGATACGCTTCTCGGCGTACGCAATCGAGCGAGTTCATGGCCTGCTATTCAGTATAGGGGTGCGGATGCTAGATGTAACTTTCGTTCACAGGAGTTCCTAATAGATACTCTTCGACCAGTGTGGTTGCAATCGAAACTCGTTTTCAAGATGAATGTAGCCCTAAAAAGGGCTTTGGTGAGTTAGCGCCTGAGCGCAAGGCAATCGCAACCGAATTACTTCTTCTTGCTTGCAACAGTCTTCTTGGCCGCTGTGGTTTTCTTGGGGGCGACAGCCTTCTTTGGCTTCGGCGTCTTAGGCTTGCTGGCGACGGCTTTCGTTGCCTTGGTGGGCTTCTGCTTCGGAGACGACTTCACGTTCTTGATGGAAGTCTTCGCTTTGGCAGCGCTCTTGGCCGTTGCTGCAACCGCCTTCTTCTTGTCAGCAGCGGTGGTCGATTTCTTCTTGTCGGCAGCTCCAGCGGCGGCAGTCTTCTTCTTAGCGGCCACGGTGGCAGATGATGCCGCTGGCTTCTTTTTCGCGCCAGCCGCGGCAGGCTTCTTTGCCGTCTTCGGCTTCTTCTCAGCGACAACTTTAGTGGTGGCTGCCTTGGCCTTCGGGACCTTCGGCTTCTTCACAGCAACCGCTTTCTTTTCCTTCGGCTCTTTCGCGGCCAGCTTGAACGAGCCCGAAGCGCCTTTGCCCTTGGTCTGAACGATCTGTCCGCTGGTGACGGCGTTGCGCAGATACTTCTTGATGAACGGAGCCAGCTTGTCCACGTCGACTTTGTAGGTGGTTGCCACGTACTTCTTGATGGCCTGCAGAGATGAACCGCTGCGCTCCTTCAAACTCTTGATGCCGGTGAACACCATCTCGGCGATTGGTGGATGTGTGGGCTTCACGCGAGGCTTCTTCGCCACGACAGCAGAGGGAACAGCCTTTGCCTTCGGTTTCTTCGCAGCTGGCGACGCAGCGACGGCCCCAGTGGAGGCGACGGCATTCACTTCAGCGACAGCAGCAACGGTATCAGCCATTTCGGTGTTTTGCGGAGCTTTGAATATTTAAAAGCGGAAAAACCACCAACACATTGGTACATAGGCGGCCACAGCACCTGGGGGGAAGCACTTTCACGGCCACAGCTGGTGCGCACGAAACGATGCGTTCGTGTCGTTGGGCGCTTTTTGTTGACTTTTCTCGATAATTGTGCACGATAATTTGCCCAGACTTTTACAGTCAACCCATGAATGCGTTACCAATGCATGGCTGCCCCAATCGATCGACCCGACGAACCACTCAATCCCAATCAATCGCTCGCATTTGGTATACTATGGTTAAGCGGTTACATTATGGTGAAGCTAACAATTTGAACTATTTTTCAATAGGCTATTGGCGCCATTTCACCAGGCACTTGATTACAATCCACTCGCATGGACATTCAAAAAGCTATTTTTCGAACACAAACATCGATCGGCTGAATGGCCCCAGTACAATAGCATGGTTTACGGACAGTCTGCAACGCGTAACACGTGTGATTGGCGGCGAACGAGATCGTCGGGAAACGCGAAATGTCAGTCGATCGGGAAGCTCGCCGGCCTTGTGGTGAAGTGGAGGCCAATCGTGGAGGCGCCATTAATAATCTAGCCATAATTTGGTGCCTGTTTGTGCATCAGAGACTGGACAAATGTCCACTGGGGCCCTCAATGAACGGCATCGAGTGCAAGTTGGACGCTTCACCAATTCGCGAGAAACTCATGTTCGCTGTGTTCGCGAATACTGATCCGGACACAATGATGAATGTTTCAAAAGTGCTCAACATGCAGATCTGTCGATACATGCCCAGTTGCGCATGTGAGATTCATCGGCACCCGACGCCCGAAGCGAGAGAGAACAACACAAATGTGTGGACTTGAACGCTTGGTCGTGTCGGCTACTATGTACTATAATGTCAGCCAATACTCTTATAGTACGTAAGCGATCAGTCAATATATAGTTTGCTAGAACGGTGGCTCTATGCCAGACAAGAACAGGATCGAAAGGTTTTATTCTTTAGAATGGCATATGTTTAAATTGGCAATGTTATGCGTTGTTATGAATTCCGATATGGCGTTTACGATCGAAACGTCTCTTCTGATTATATTGGCGGCCCTGAGAAGGGCCATTTGGTGTACATTTGCAGTGCGCAAGCTGTTGTGTCCAATTACTTGGAGCTGGTGTACTTGGTGACAGCCTTGGTGCCTTCGCTGACAGCGTGCTTGGCCAGTTCACCAGGCAGCAGCAGTCGCACGGCGGTCTGGATTTCGCGACTGGTGATGGTCGAGCGCTTGTTGTAGTGCGCCAGACGCGAGGCTTCAGCCGCGATGCGTTCGAAAATGTCGTTGACGAAGCTATTCATGATGCTCATCGCCTTGGACGAAATACCGGTGTCGGGGTGGACCTGCTTCAACACCTTGTAGATGTAGATGGCGTACGACTCCTTGCGCTTGCGCTTCGTCTTCTTGTCGGACTTGGAGATGTTCTTCTGGGCCTTGCCGGCCTTCTTGGCAGCTTTTCCACTGGTCTTCGGCGGCATGATGAAGGTTGGACTATGTGTTGTCGAACTGAGAGCACAACAGAGACTGATGATTCGTAGCGAAATGTCGCGGCTTAAGTATACATAGGCAAGCTCAGCGAAGCCCCGCCCCCCAAAGCTTCAGCAGGCTGCATCGTGAAACGTATATAAGTATGCACATCGACCGAATGGTCATAGTTTGTGTTGTACTCTCAACACGTTCACATCGCTCAACCCGAATCGAAAATCAACATGTCTGGTCGCGGCAAAGGTGGCAAAGTGAAGGGAAAGGCAAAGTCGCGTTCGAACCGCGCCGGTCTGCAGTTCCCCGTGGGCCGTATTCATCGTTTGCTGCGCAAGGGTAACTACGCCGAGCGCGTTGGTGCCGGAGCGCCGGTCTACTTGGCCGCCGTGATGGAGTACCTGGCAGCCGAAGTTCTGGAGTTGGCCGGCAATGCGGCCCGTGACAACAAGAAGACTCGCATCATTCCGCGTCATCTTCAGCTGGCCATTCGCAACGACGAGGAGCTGAACAAGCTGCTGTCCGGCGTGACCATTGCCCAGGGCGGTGTTCTGCCCAACATTCAGGCAGTGCTGTTGCCCAAGAAGACCGAGAAGAAGGCTTAAGCGTCTGGTTCACACAACCCACTGAAACAACCGCCCTTTTAAGGGCGAACATATACATCGCAAGAGAGTTCTGACCGACAAGCGCATTATGTTATTACACACGATTTTCATGTAGTCAGCGACCAATATGAATATTCCACGGATGCCTTAATTTGTGCTGATCAAGGAGCACAATCGTGAGTTAATCCACAACGCATTTTTTTCAAGTACAGTGTAAATACTCTGCCAAAGTGAAACGGATGATTCAAAAGCCGTGGGCCGAGAACGTTGACGTAGTGCACATTATAGTAGTGTGAATACTCGGCCAAAGCAGAACGTTATTGTTATTGTTTATTTATTGTATTTACGACAGCATAATTGCGATTGCGTTTAAAATTTACATTAATCTTGAACTAAATACATTATAATCGGTAATAATACGTTTATGACTAGCCAATTGTTTTTCTAGTTACGTTGACGTAGTGCGAATATTCTGCCAGATCAAACCAGAACGGATGATTCGGCCGGGCTTTTCGGCGCGGATGGTCTGAATCGCTTTCGGGACTATGGCTTTTTCGCCAATGGTAAGACCAATGCGCGCACGGACAAACACCCTAAATTCTAGAAATTACATTACACAGATCTAATACATATCGCCAGCTTGGTCAGCGAGAAATAGTAATGTCGAACTCTTATCGTATGAATTGGCGGTCCTGAAAAGGACCATTTGTTTATGCACTCGTAGGATAGTATTGAGCATGGAGGTACGGACTTAACCGCCGAATCCGTACAGCGTGCGACCCTGGCGCTTCAGAGCATAGACGACATCCATGGCGGTGACGGTCTTGCGCTTCGCGTGCTCAGTGTATGTAACAGCATCGCGGATCACGTTCTCCAGGAAGACCTTCAGCACGCCGCGCGTCTCCTCGTAGATCAGGCCGGAGATACGCTTAACTCCGCCACGACGAGCCAACCGACGGATGGCGGGCTTCGTGATGCCCTGGATGTTATCGCGCAACACCTTGCGATGCCGCTTGGCGCCACCTTTACCCAAACCTTTGCCTCCCTTGCCGCGACCAGTCATGTTGCTGCTGTGTTTGGGGTTACGTTGACAACGAACGAAAGCGATGTGCACGCGACGAGGGTCGAGTGAGAACTGTGAATTCGCAGAGTCGTGCTGCTGCTTTTATAGGAAATGCTCGGTACACAGCGGGTGCTCAATCAGTGCCTGTCGCATGATCCGGCGAACGAATGAATATTTTTCCGAAGACATTCGATCGCTCACCATCAACAGATTCGCAGTATTTGATCAAAATAGGTGCCCACACGAATAGCAGCCGTTTTTCCATTCAATTCGATCGCTCCGTTCCAACGTGTCAGTGCGAGAGCAGCTGTCGAACTGTACACCGCGAGAGCCTATATAAAGCGTACCGCATCGCTGCGGCGAGCACAGTCGATGTTCGTGAGTCGTATCGTTGAGATCGTCAACCAAGTCCACACACACAACCGAAATGGCGCGTACCAAGCAAACCGCACGTAAGTCAACCGGTGGTAAGGCGCCGCGCAAGCAGCTGGCCACCAAGGCGGCTCGCAAGAGCGCACCAGCCACCGGCGGTGTGAAGAAGCCCCATCGTTATCGTCCCGGCACGGTTGCGCTGCGTGAGATCCGTCGCTACCAGAAGTCGACCGAGCTGCTGATCCGCAAGCTGCCGTTCCAGCGCCTGGTTCGTGAAATCGCCCAGGACTTCAAGACCGATCTGCGCTTCCAGAGCTCGGCTGTGATGGCCCTGCAGGAGGCGAGCGAAGCCTATCTGGTCGGTCTGTTCGAAGACACCAATCTGTGCGCCATTCACGCGAAACGTGTGACAATTATGCCGAAAGACATTCAGCTGGCTCGTCGCATTCGCGGAGAACGTGCTTAAACACACAATACATCGTAATTATCAACGGTCCTTTTCAGGACCATACATTTCTACGCTCAAGAGTCGAGTTCAACATCACAAAAATTATATTTAGCATTGTATGTATAGAGCAGTGGGACTATTTGCTTCGCAGTCGCAAAAAAGTTGGGACTAGCGTCACGCGGTGTTCCCAAGCGGTCACCCATCTAAGTACTGACCGCGCCCAATGTTGCTCAACTGAACACACTTCACTAATACTCTCCGGAAGTGTAAATTGGCAATCTTCACTTCTCGCACTCATTCAGCAAGCTGTCGGTGCGAATATTGGAATATTGCATAGTTATATATCCCAAACGAATGAATCGCTGGAGCATCTAACGGAATTCATGACTGTAGCAGAGATACGCTTCTCGGCGTACGCAATCGAGCGAGTTCATGGCCTGCTATTCAGTATAGGGGTGCGGATGCTAGATGTAACTTTCGTTCACAGGAGTTCCTAATAGATACTCTTCGACCAGTGTGGTTGCAATCGAAACTCGTTTTCAAGATGAATGTAGCCCTAAAAAGGGCTTTGGTGAGTTAGCGCCTGAGCGCAAGGCAATCGCAACCGAATTACTTCTTCTTGCTTGCAACAGTCTTCTTGGCCGCTGTGGTTTTCTTGGGGGCGACAGCCTTCTTTGGCTTCGGCGTCTTAGGCTTGCTGGCGACGGCTTTCGTTGCCTTGGTGGGCTTCTGCTTCGGAGACGACTTCACGTTCTTGATGGAAGTCTTCGCTTTGGCAGCGCTCTTGGCCGTTGCTGCAACCGCCTTCTTCTTGTCAGCAGCGGTGGTCGATTTCTTCTTGTCGGCAGCTCCAGCGGCGGCAGTCTTCTTCTTAGCGGCCACGGTGGCAGATGATGCCGCTGGCTTCTTTTTCGCGCCAGCCGCGGCAGGCTTCTTTGCCGTCTTCGGCTTCTTCTCAGCGACAACTTTAGTGGTGGCTGCCTTGGCCTTCGGGACCTTCGGCTTCTTCACAGCAACCGCTTTCTTTTCCTTCGGCTCTTTCGCGGCCAGCTTGAACGAGCCCGAAGCGCCTTTGCCCTTGGTCTGAACGATCTGTCCGCTGGTGACGGCGTTGCGCAGATACTTCTTGATGAACGGAGCCAGCTTGTCCACGTCGACTTTGTAGGTGGTTGCCACGTACTTCTTGATGGCCTGCAGAGATGAACCGCTGCGCTCCTTCAAACTCTTGATGCCGGTGAACACCATCTCGGCGATTGGTGGATGTGTGGGCTTCACGCGAGGCTTCTTCGCCACGACAGCAGAGGGAACAGCCTTTGCCTTCGGTTTCTTCGCAGCTGGCGACGCAGCGACGGCCCCAGTGGAGGCGACGGCATTCACTTCAGCGACAGCAGCAACGGTATCAGCCATTTCGGTGTTTTGCGGAGCTTTGAATATTTAAAAGCGGAAAAACCACCAACACATTGGTACATAGGCGGCCACAGCACCTGGGGGGAAGCACTTTCACGGCCACAGCTGGTGCGCACGAAACGATGCGTTCGTGTCGTTGGGCGCTTTTTGTTGACTTTTCTCGATAATTGTGCACGATAATTTGCCCAGACTTTTAGCAGTCAACCCATGAATGCGTTACCAATGCATGGCTGCCCCAATCGATCGACCCGACGAACCACTCAATCCCAATCAATCGCTCGCATTTGGTATACTATGGTTAAGCGGTTACATTATGGTGAAGCTAACAATTTGAACTATTTTTCAATAGGCTATTGGCGCCATTTCACCAGGCACTTGATTACAATCCACTCGCATGGACATTCAAAAAGCTATTTTTCGAACACAAACATCGATCGGCTGAATGGCCCCAGTACAATAGCATGGTTTACGGACAGTCTGCAACGCGTAACACGTGTGATTGGCGGCGAACGAGATCGTCGGGAAACGCGAAATGTCAGTCGATCGGGAAGCTCGCCGGCCTTGTGGTGAAGTGGAGGCCAATCGTGGAGGCGCCATTAATAATCTAGCCATAATTTGGTGCCTGTTTGTGCATCAGAGACTGGACAAATGTCCACTGGGGCCCTCAATGAACGGCATCGAGTGCAAGTTGGACGCTTCACCAATTCGCGAGAAACTCATGTTCGCTGTGTTCGCGAATACTGATCCGGACACAATGATGAATGTTTCAAAAGTGCTCAACATGCAGATCTGTCGATACATGCCCAGTTGCGCATGTGAGATTCATCGGCACCCGACGCCCGAAGCGAGAGAGAACAACACAAATGTGTGGACTTGAACGCTTGGTCGTGTCGGCTACTATGTACTATAATGTCAGCCAATACTCTTATAGTACGTAAGCGATCAGTCAATATATAGTTTGCTAGAACGGTGGCTCTATGCCAGACAAGAACAGGATCGAAAGGTTTTATTCTTTAGAATGGCATATGTTTAAATTGGCAATGTTATGCGTTGTTATGAATTCCGATATGGCGTTTACGATCGAAACGTCTCTTCTGATTATATTGGCGGCCCTGAGAAGGGCCATTTGGTGTACATTTGCAGTGCGCAAGCTGTTGTGTCCAATTACTTGGAGCTGGTGTACTTGGTGACAGCCTTGGTGCCTTCGCTGACAGCGTGCTTGGCCAGTTCACCAGGCAGCAGCAGTCGCACGGCGGTCTGGATTTCGCGACTGGTGATGGTCGAGCGCTTGTTGTAGTGCGCCAGACGCGAGGCTTCAGCCGCGATGCGTTCGAAAATGTCGTTGACGAAGCTATTCATGATGCTCATCGCCTTGGACGAAATACCGGTGTCGGGGTGGACCTGCTTCAACACCTTGTAGATGTAGATGGCGTACGACTCCTTGCGCTTGCGCTTCGTCTTCTTGTCGGACTTGGAGATGTTCTTCTGGGCCTTGCCGGCCTTCTTGGCAGCTTTTCCACTGGTCTTCGGCGGCATGATGAAGGTTGGACTATGTGTTGTCGAACTGAGAGCACAACAGAGACTGATGATTCGTAGCGAAATGTCGCGGCTTAAGTATACATAGGCAAGCTCAGCGAAGCCCCGCCCCCCAAAGCTTCAGCAGGCTGCATCGTGAAACGTATATAAGTATGCACATCGACCGAATGGTCATAGTTTGTGTTGTACTCTCAACACGTTCACATCGCTCAACCCGAATCGAAAATCAACATGTCTGGTCGCGGCAAAGGTGGCAAAGTGAAGGGAAAGGCAAAGTCGCGTTCGAACCGCGCCGGTCTGCAGTTCCCCGTGGGCCGTATTCATCGTTTGCTGCGCAAGGGTAACTACGCCGAGCGCGTTGGTGCCGGAGCGCCGGTCTACTTGGCCGCCGTGATGGAGTACCTGGCAGCCGAAGTTCTGGAGTTGGCCGGCAATGCGGCCCGTGACAACAAGAAGACTCGCATCATTCCGCGTCATCTTCAGCTGGCCATTCGCAACGACGAGGAGCTGAACAAGCTGCTGTCCGGCGTGACCATTGCCCAGGGCGGTGTTCTGCCCAACATTCAGGCAGTGCTGTTGCCCAAGAAGACCGAGAAGAAGGCTTAAGCGTCTGGTTCACACAACCCACTGAAACAACCGCCCTTTTAAGGGCGAACATATACATCGCAAGAGAGTTCTGACCGACAAGCGCATTATGTTATTACACACGATTTTCATGTAGTCAGCGACCAATATGAATATTCCACGGATGCCTTAATTTGTGCTGATCAAGGAGCACAATCGTGAGTTAATCCACAACGCATTTTTTTCAAGTACAGTGTAAATACTCTGCCAAAGTGAAACGGATGATTCAAAAGCCGTGGGCCGAGAACGTTGACGTAGTGCACATTATAGTAGTGTGAATACTCGGCCAAAGCAGAACGTTATTGTTATTGTTTATTTATTGTATTTACGACAGCATAATTGCGATTGCGTTTAAAATTTACATTAATCTTGAACTAAATACATTATAATCGGTAATAATACGTTTATGACTAGCCAATTGTTTTTCTAGTTACGTTGACGTAGTGCGAATATTCTGCCAGATCAAACCAGAACGGATGATTCGGCCGGGCTTTTCGGCGCGGATGGTCTGAATCGCTTTCGGGACTATGGCTTTTTCGCCAATGGTAAGACCAATGCGCGCACGGACAAACACCCTAAATTCTAGAAATTACATTACACAGATCTAATACATATCGCCAGCTTGGTCAGCGAGAAATAGTAATGTCGAACTCTTATCGTATGAATTGGCGGTCCTGAAAAGGACCATTTGTTTATGCACTCGTAGGATAGTATTGAGCATGGAGGTACGGACTTAACCGCCGAATCCGTACAGCGTGCGACCCTGGCGCTTCAGAGCATAGACGACATCCATGGCGGTGACGGTCTTGCGCTTCGCGTGCTCAGTGTATGTAACAGCATCGCGGATCACGTTCTCCAGGAAGACCTTCAGCACGCCGCGCGTCTCCTCGTAGATCAGGCCGGAGATACGCTTAACTCCGCCACGACGAGCCAACCGACGGATGGCGGGCTTCGTGATGCCCTGGATGTTATCGCGCAACACCTTGCGATGCCGCTTGGCGCCACCTTTACCCAAACCTTTGCCTCCCTTGCCGCGACCAGTCATGTTGCTGCTGTGTTTGGGGTTACGTTGACAACGAACGAAAGCGATGTGCACGCGACGAGGGTCGAGTGAGAACTGTGAATTCGCAGAGTCGTGCTGCTGCTTTTATAGGAAATGCTCGGTACACAGCGGGTGCTCAATCAGTGCCTGTCGCATGATCCGGCGAACGAATGAATATTTTTCCGAAGACATTCGATCGCTCACCATCAACAGATTCGCAGTATTTGATCAAAATAGGTGCCCACACGAATAGCAGCCGTTTTTCCATTCAATTCGATCGCTCCGTTCCAACGTGTCAGTGCGAGAGCAGCTGTCGAACTGTACACCGCGAGAGCCTATATAAAGCGTACCGCATCGCTGCGGCGAGCACAGTCGATGTTCGTG